>JBBBDQ010000752.1:0-127500 GCA_037127315.1 Ascarosepion bandense | reverse complement strand
ATTGGACAGACATAAACATTACTTTAGTCTAATCAACTGCTAAAGAACGCGCCCGCACATACACACAAACATACATAAACTCGCACACACACACAAGTATACGCAAACACATACTCAGTGATATATATATATATATATATATATATATATATATTATGCAGTACTGGGAAAAAGTATTAGGACAAGAACTATTTTGTCTAATAATTATGACCGGTAGTGTATATACATATGCATATATAGTCATCCGCAAACAGATCTGTTTCGCTGTATCACAGCTCATCAGTACGTTTAGACATTCGATTGCTTTTAGCCAGGTTTGAAATCCGACCGAATTGACATAAGTCGGCGATTCTGTCTCTGGGGTATGGGCGCTAGATAGAAGGAGACAGACTTTTAGCGTGTGATATACCAAGTAAACATACACCAGTAACTGAGAGTGTTCTAATTCATTACTGAATGAATTATATATATATATATATGTGTGTGTGTGTGTGTGTGTGTGTGTGTGTGTGTGTGTGTGTGTGTGTGTGTGTTGTCTTAGCAGAAATGTAACATTTAAGAAGTACACGTGTGTGTATCGATTTACTCGGTTATTATAATATGAAACTAAAATCTGTCTTATAAAGAATTGAAAATCATTTTAAATCTGAACCTCTCAGATGCGCGTCGTTGTGCACTGGATATCGGTCTGAATAAGAAACTGAAGACCCAAGTTCGATTTCCAGTTGAATTACGTTAATTCACTTAAGCGAATATATCCTTGGGAAAGGTATGAATCCGTCGCTTCTCCCTCCAGCTATGGGTTAAAAAGCAGAACAAGCTGGGTTCTATAGCCTTGGTTGGCAACCAGTCTACTGCAGAAAGCAATTGTAACCTACTACTAGAAAATCTTCTGCTCGGTCAGTTATGTCTCTTTCGAGACATGATCGCCCAAAGCGTGTGTCACGTTATGGCACTTAACTGACTGAATGAAGATAATAGTTGAAAACATAAGTAAAGCTTCTACTGGGCATAAAGTGGGGGATCGGTTTTCTATTGTTATGAAGTAATAAACTGATCCCCCACTAATTACTAATTATTAATACAATCCGTCTCTTCTCTCTTCAGCTATACTTTAAATAGCAGGATAGAAAATCTTCTACCCAGACATGATCGTCCAAGTGTGTATTACGTATGACATTTAACTAAATGTATCTCTTGATGGAAATCGATTATTTTCTATAATAATGCTTTAGATCTCTACAAAAAACAGCAATTTTAATTAAAACACCTGTACTTATTAAAGATATCTTTCATAGTAATAAGAAATAATGTAATAGCTTCAATACACACACACACACACACACACACACACACATATATATATATATATATATATATATATATTAATAAATTTAGTATATCGAGGCAGCAAGTAATTTTATAAACATATGCTATTAAATATAAGAGACAATGAATGTCTATTATGTTTAATCATGAGCCGTTCTAAACGTCGTATTTTTGCTTTAATTTCAGTTGAAAATAAAGACAAAAATTTACATGCCCATTCAGAGATTGCATCTCTGATACTAATCAAAAACCTAGTACATATATTGGTTTTACTACAACCACGCTCTCCCGTAGACTTACATGTCATCTTTCTGATCAGAGTACTATTAAACAACATTTCTCTGAAAAACATAAACATGTAGGTAATATCAGTAATATTAGATTTTGATCAACAATACAGTGATCCTTACTCATACACACAGTAAGAGGAACCTGCAGATATTAGAGGCCATGTACATCAAATCAAAACAACCAACACTCAATAAAATCAACTTTAAAACAGGAAATAACATATTACATTGCATTTGACTAGATGGTTTTGTTGTCATTTCGCGCTATCCCGCGGTGTGACGTCATAAAACAGCATCGCAAACTTAAGAACTGCGTTTATTATTTTTGGTAACTATTGCCGTTGCCAAGCGGAGTTTTATGTCAACACAAAATAAAATCGTCGGTGATGGTGGATTTTATAATATTTCAGTTTGAACGACCTCTCTGAAGATAGCTCATGTGAGCCGAAAGCTTAGAAGAAAACTAATAAATAATTATCCAAATGTTGGAGAATTTTTGTCTTTATTTTCAACTGAAATTAAAGCAAAAATACGACGTTTAGAACGGCTCATGATTAAACATAATAGACATTCATTGTCTCTTATATTTAGTAGCATATGTTTAGAAAATATTAATAAATATGCATATTGTTCTACGTCGATAGCACGACTCGGAGTTTAACATGTTATGCCATATCTATAAACAGTGTTGGCAACTCTAAAAAACGCTCACAAATCATTCAAAAAGATTACCAGAATATTTCAGTTTTAGAACTCCTTCATGTGTAGTGCAGTGTCACGAGATGTTAAAATGAAGGGAAGTCAACCGTTTTCCTTGGAATTTTTATGTACGTTAGTCTGTTTCTGTGAGACTTTTTTTTGTAGTTGCGAAAACTGTTTGTTTATAGATACGTAATTTGGAAAAAAAAGCTCATTTCGTCATTTTGCCTTGATAAAGTCCATCACAAGACGAAACGCGTATGAATAAAAAAATTTATTCGTCTGAAGAGAGTCAATTTTAGACTCGAAACACGTGTAGCGTCACAAATACCATTATGGACACTTAATGTATTATAACATGTATAATAACAAAAACAATAAATATACACTTTAAAGAAAACTTTCACGGCTTCTCACACTTTTTATTCCATACCAATTTCTCTTGTTGGAATAACCCTATTTCTTTATCCAATATATATATATATATATATATATATACACAGAGAGAGAGGGGGGTGGTATTCTGGCAGCAGTTCATTTTTCTTGTTTTTCTCACGAATAAAATGACTGACCTTTTTCTTTATTCAAGTTTTTTATTATATTGTTCAAGTGCTTATTAGTCATGCTGTTCAATATTTGTTGGACGATATTATTGAGAATCATGAAATTTTTGGTTATGATGACAGATATTTTTTAGTATGGGGACAGATATTTTGAAATTTGAGTGAAATGTATTGTACTGAAAAATGTCAGCCACGTGCGTTAAAGGGAAAACTTTTCCGGTTTGGGATTTTTTATTTTGTCTACCAAGGTCAAATGCCAACTCGTGTCCGAGATAAGTTTCTTCTGGAAGATTGCTGTCAATGGCGCGGAAGTGACGTTCTGCCAACAGTTAGAAAATTGGGGTAGTAATTTTAATTTGTATTTTGAAGATTGATCACATCCATTGAAGTGTATGGTTGAGTAAAATCGGGGTCTCTCTGGTAGGGGGTGCTGACAACTCTGACCAAAAAACCTCCTAACCCATGGCATGTCACCGAAGATGTCTTTGTATAGAAAAAGAAAAGAAAATATATTTTGTTTACAATTGTGTCTGGTCCATTGTTTTTCGACAGAAGTGCAGTTCATTGTTTTACAGTGACGGGTACGACGAGGGGAGAAAAGAAAATAAATAGGAAGATCGGGTTGAGTGGTCCCCGAAACAACGTAGGGCCCAAACAAACAGGGGTGTTTCCCATAAGAATTATATACCCGAGAAATTGATATATAACATGAGACGTTTTGGTGCAAAATGGCTTGCTGTTAAAAAAAGAAAAAAATATGCGTTCCTTGGTTGCTACGGAACAGAAGAAAAAGAAAAACCAAAAAAAGCTAGACTGTCACGACACAGACATCAGCAAGGTAGGTGACATTTATTTTTCTTTTTTGTTTAACTGTGGGATCTCTGTTAGTTTTTTGTTTTGTTTTTTTATACAAAAGGGCTGGTTCCGCCAAAAACTAACATGAAACAGCATTTGCAGAGTCTGACCGCGGTGTTAGAGTTTGTGAGGTTTTGGTTTGTTTTTTTTGTTTTGTTTTGTTTTGTTTTGTTTTTCTCGGGAATGTTATAAAAGTTGTCAGGATATGCAGAAAAAAAATGGAAAATAGAAAAAAAACAAGAATAATTAATAGGAGAGTTGTGGAAATAATAGTCAGAGGAAGTAGAGCATTCGAAGAGTTAAGTTGTAAAATATGGAAATATTTTTTCGAACTCTTCCAACTAACTTCAGTTTCAGTCCCGACCAATGGTTTGCAGGTGAAAGCCCTGGAATATTGGAATTACCTCCACTCGCCGCTTTGGTAAGACATGTGGAAAGCCGCGATAGTCAAGTTCTGTGAGGTTATTTCGGGATTTTATAGGATCACAATATAGGGTTAATATGAGGTTCGGAGAGGTTCTATGAAGGATACAGAAGGAAATAGAAAGTTAGACATGCATTTGATGATTTCTGGAGGCTTGACATGTTGGAGAAGAGAATAGCACTCGATATTGAGAGTTGGGTTAGCTTCTTTATGGCATTATGGGTAGTAGTAAGCGGCTTGTTAGCGAAAACATTTAGTAGATATATCCAGCACACATTTAGATTAGGTTGGTTGGGAGTTTAGAGCTATGAGAATGGCGAGCTAATCCTATGATCGGGAACATGTGCCAACATCATTGAATACGGTAGACCTTAGATGGTTTTCTTTGTTTTGTTTTGTTTTTGTTTTTTTGTTTTTTTTGTTTTTTTTTGTTTTGTTTTTTCGTTTTTTTCTCTCTCTCGTTTGTTTATTATGTTATCTACAGCAAACTTGTTACAAATGATATGCACTGCGCGAATTAAGCAGATCTCTGTGCCCAATCATTGTATACCATTTTCGGCAGCGCTTGTGCAATATGGCGTCTGTGTGTGTGGTTAAGTTCAAAGAGAGAAGAGAAAAGAACTGTGAACTGTATAAAAAAAATTCTATCAAATGTTCTTCAGAAGGAAAGAAAAACGAACTTTCTGATGCGTGTTCTTCAAATAAAAAAACTTTTAAACTGTATAAAAAATTGTGTTTTCTTCATAAAAAGAAAAAGAAACAAACTTTCCGAGAATTGTAAAAATATTTCTTGTGTGTGTTCCTCAATAAAAAGAAAAAAACACTTTTAAATTGTATAAAAAAATTGTGTTATCAATATCAAATAAGTTGTTTTCGTTGTAAACTGAATTTTGAAGGCTAAATAAGTCCTCTGAGTAAATGGTATCATGGCTGAGACTAAGAACTACAATTATACCTACTTAGAGCCAAACCCAAAGCAAAAACTAAAATAAAAGGGCTGAAAAAAATACAGACATACAGGCAGATAAACAGACACACACACAAACATCTTGCCTTTTACTTTTATATATATACATTATCGATTTTCTGCACTATTGTAAGAACTGCAACCTTGAAACTTCTGAATATCGTTTTTTATGTCTTTGTCTATCAGTGTATCGAATTTGATTAAAATCGGACCACTCCTTCTATAACCTGATTTTTTCGATTATCGATTTTCGATATTTATCTGAGGTACCTCAACACAGAACCTAGCTGGGAACACTCGCAGACGCTTATAATACAACTGTGTAAATTTTCAAGAAAATCGTTTCAGTCGTTTCGGTGTCTATAGGTAATGGAGACACACTCACACACACAGATAAAAATTCCATTTATAAATAAGTTTAGATTCAGAAAATTAACTGAAAATTGAGATATTAAAAAAGGCAATAACCCCGTGGACTAAATAAAAGTTTATGCTCAAAATTTTTAATGTATAACACCAGAAGCAGGCCAAAGCGTACAACGATCGAAAGGTCGTGAATATGGCAACATAAGATCAATAAAACAGTCCGAACAATTTAAATAGTGTAAGTCGTTACAACACATGATCTCATAAATATATCAAATATACAAGGAAGCAAAAGAGTCGAAACAGAGTTGATTACACTAACAATTAAGATGAAGCAAATAATCACAGGTCCAGAAATTCATCTTTAAAATGGTTCTGGTTAATTCTGGTTAATAACAATAAGCTTACGGCATATCACGTTAAATACACCGGTTCTCGTTCGATCACCGAAGTTAAGCAAGGTGAGCCTGGTCAGTCCCTAGATGGGTGACCGCTTGGGGAAGTCCAGGCGCTGTAAGGGTTCGGTAAAGGATGTGCGTTGTGGTGCAGTGGATGTCGACTTGGAAAGAGAAATCGGTGAGCCGAGTTCGAATTCCAGTTGAGTACCCTGCATTCACCTAAGCACTGGTACCCTTGGGTTAAATAACAGGCTGGGGTTTGGAGGCAACCTATCCAGTGTTGGTGTCACAATAAAAACACCCTTGGTAGCCCCGGCGAAGCATCAAGTATTCAGCTATTTGACAATATTATGAATTTCGCTATAAACTGCGCCAGGGGTTCCAAATGCACAGGGAATACTGGAGGGGTGTAGTGAGTTCTATCTCGGCCAATGGCCGCAGGACAACGAATAACAATAAAATGCGATGGTAAACAATAGTAAATTAATTACCGATACTGGTTCGAACTACAAGCCACTTACTTCAATGCATTCCTTACAATGTGACTTAAATTTAAGTAACTATAAAGTGATTTTATTGCCACTTTATATATACGTATATATTCCAGTCGGATTCATTACATTCACTTCTAATACTCTCAGGGAAAAGTATGAATCCATCTCTTCTCCCCAAAGCTATGGGTAAAAAAGCAGAACAGATTATTCTATATCCTTGGATGCCAACCGGTCTAGAAGAAGGAAAGCTCTGACTTCATTCCAGCCTGGAGAGAGTTGGGCTCCACATATATATATATATATATATAATATATATATATATATATATATATATATATAAGCATGCAGTGTAGGTATAGAAGAATCCAAGGGAGTATCCTGGACATACAGTGGTAGGATAACTCTCTAAGAGAGCTCTAAATATATATGTATATAAATACATATAGAGCAAATATAAGAAAAAAATTAGGCAGACATGTTATTTCATGATAAATCGGAAGTATTTTTCTGTACAATAAATCGGAAGATCTTCTGTACAATAAAGACGGAAGCTGATGATGGTTAGCCTAAAATAGGCCTACACTTCCGATTTCCCATGAAATAACGTGTCTGCCTAAATTGTTCCTTATATATATATATATATATATATATATATATATATATATATATATATCCACAAATATTCTTGAATGCCTATAACTAATAACAGAAGCCATTGGTTTATTCCAATGGCTTCCCATACTTAATATTTTTTTTCACTCTCGCTTGGTTATGTGTGATGTCACGAGCTGTGATGCGACATTCGCTTCCAGCGTCTTATATGCACGAGTTTGTGGCTGCTTGGGTATCTTCTATGTAAACAAAAGCAGTTTGTCATTATTGTTTTTCCGTGGTTATAATATATAATGTAATTTAACATTTCTGAAAATGGCTTATGTAAGTCGAAAGCTTAAATTGGATTATTAAAAATTATGTATAAATATTGTAATTTTCTTTCTTCATTTAATGAAAATGCTATTAAGCTTATTAGAGAACATGAAAAAAATTACATAAAATAAATAGACAAAACTTGTCCATATTATTTAATGAAACATGCATTAATATATATATATATATATATATATATATATATATATATATAGAGAGAGAGAGAGAGAGAGAGAGAGAGAGAGAGTCATCCGCATACAGATCTGTTTCGCTGTATCACAGCTCATCATTACGGTTATACATCCGATTGCTTTTACCCAGGATTGAAACCCGACCGAATTGGCGTCAGTCGGCGATTCTACCTTTGATCTATGGGCGCTCGGCTGACTTTCAGCGTATGATGTATCATACGCCAGTATTATTTTTTCATTTTGGTTTTCAAGAAAAATTCTTTATCTTTACAACTGGAAATTGTTTACATAGAACGATCAATAATGTCCTGGAAAGAGAAAAATCATTAGCCAATCAGTGACTTTGATTTTTGGTGTCCGTACCGCAAAGGTGGGCAACATGGCAGCCCAAACAATTATAAACATCATTGAGAAATTTTCCTCCATCTTCCTTTGACCTGTACGCACTAAGTTTATACGAATGAGATTACAGTATTGATTACTTTTGCTAACTTATTCAGAACAAACTACCAGCGAAATTCTATTTCCACTCCACGAGACTTTGTTTGTCAAGAATTGAAAAGGGCTGCACGCAAATCTAACTTTAATATTTCCTTAGATTTTTGTCAAAAACTGCGTTATACAGATGGGTAATCGAATGAAGCAAATAAGAACATTTATATATATATATATATATATATATATATATATATATACAAATCAATAAGGAACGAAGAAAATATTTGCAACGTTCAAAACATTCATTTAAAACAGTGCTCAATATAAAATAGACCAATGAATAATGCTGATCGTCATTACTAACTACCTGATGGGACATTGTTCTTTCAATGTCGTAACAAAATTTACAATTTTGTAGTAGATTGTAGTTTGAACATAGTCTAAGGTATATATATATATATATATATATATATATATATATATATATTTGGGCAGCAATCTTTCATATAAACATGTTTCATAAAAAATAAACGTCCGACAAGGAAGATTATATTAATTTGTTCAATTTTTCCAGTATTCTTACATGTTTTTTTTTCCGCTGGAAATAGAAAATTTAAAAATGTTCCATAATTTTCCACTTTCCTAGCACTTTCAGCCTCTTCAGTAGCCATTTTTTAAGATGTTATTTTTCCGGTGTTGTTATGTTCTCATGTTTGACTGTAATGTAATGCGTGTCTTCGTATTATTTGTAAGAATAATTTTATTTGTTTATCAATGTTGTATTTGGGAAAATTATTGTTAACTAGTATTTCTTTTCTGTGTTTTAGTTCGCTCAAAAATATTAGTTGTTAGGAAGAAATTTGATGTGCATTAATCAAGAAGTTGTTTGTTACTGCTATTTTGTATCTTTCTGGGCATTGAATATTATAATTAGGGAGACAAGACTTCTTACTGGTGGGTTCTTTATACAGAACTGTGATAAATTCTTTGGTTTTTAGTTTTATATTAACGTCAAGAAACGGCAGGCAGGACTTGCCGGGGCCCGGTAAAGACAGGACCAAAACCACACGACGATCAATATCACTACTACTACTACTAACTACTACTATTACTACTAACTAGGAAGCGCCACGCCCCACCCCACAATTGCTTTCCGTTGCTTGCTCGTAAAGCGAGATTTACGGATCCGGCGGCTTTTGGGAAGACTTTCGCCCGCATCTTGGATGTGCGTTGTGTTGCAATGGATATCGACTCAGAACGAGAAATCGGGGAGCCGAGTTCTAATTCCAGTTGAATTCCTTGCATTCACTAACGCACAAATACCCTTTGGAAAGATATTAATCTGTCTCTTCTCTCCAGTTATGGGTTAAATAATAGAACAGATTGGGTTCTATAGCCTTGGTCGGCAACCAGTCTACCACAGAAAGCAATGGCAACCTACTGCAGGATAATCTTCTGCCCAGTCAATCATGTCTCTTTCGAGACATGATCGCCTATAGCGTGTATCACGTATGGCACTCAACTGACTGACTGAATATAATATTTGAAAACATGATTAAGACTTATACTGGGCATAAAGTGGGGAATCAGTTTTCTATTGCTATGAAGTAATAAACTGATCCCCACTAATTACTAGTTAATAATATAATAAATCTCTCCCCCTCTAGCTATGAGTCAAACGACAGGACAGATTGCGTTCTATAGCCTTGGCTGGCAACCAGTCTACCGCAGAAAGCAATAGCAATCTACTGCGGGATAATCTTCTGCCCAGCCAGTCATGTCTCTTTTGAGACATGATCGCCCAAAACGTGTAGCACTTAACTGACTGAATGAAGATAATAGTTGGAAATATAAGTAAAGCTTCTACTGGGCATAAAGTGGGGGATCGTTTTTTTATTGTTATGAAGTAATAAGCTGATCCCTCACTAATTACTATTTATTAATACAATCCGTCTCTTCTACTTTTAACTATACTTTAAATAGCAAGATAAAAAAATTTTCTGTTTAGTGATATGATCGCCCAAAACCTGTATCACGTATGGCACTCAGCTGACTGACTGACAACAAACGGGGTTTTCTTATTGGCCATGAGTTAATTTCAGCGAGGAGTTATTTTCAAAATTTAATTTTAGATTTGCGATTTCGTCCATATTCTCTATTAAAACAAAAATGTCGTCGACGCACATTGTGTAAACTTCCGGTTTATTGGTTGTCCTAAACACATTGTTTTCGGTATGGAAAAATTCGAAACAGTAGAACCCAATGGGTTTCCCGTACTGGCACGTTAGTGAGTAGTGAATAAAACAAGTTCTAAGCAGTGACTCATTGATCTTGTTAGAAATAAACGAATTTACTCGAATTACAAACTTTGCTTAGCACAGACAAAACTTGCGAAATTTCACACCTCGTTGCGAAATGTTTTTCGGCCAATAGAAAACTAAGAAACATTGAAAAACTAAATAGAAAGGCCAGAATAACATCCGGGAATAAATTCACAAATGTTCTGTTCGGAGTCCCCACAAACGAAATAAATAACGGAGAAAGCTCGACCGTCGCCAGAGAGAAAAGATGACGAGCGTAAATAACTCGTACTCTTAACAAACGTCAAACTATTATTACCTCACTCTTTCTCTCTCACCTCCTTCCTTTTCACCATTAACCCTGAGCGATGACTTCAAAGACTATCCTACCTAAAATTAAACGCTGATACATACATACATACGTTCCTGCCTACGTACACATAAACTCACTTTTGCAAGGATTACTGTGAACTCTTGACACCCTTAACTTCTTAATACTGTTTCTCATTGACTATTAACTTCTACCAGTTCATGTTATTCTTTTCCATTTATAAATTTCTACTTAAAGATAAAAATTACACAAAAGAACACTCTTTGAACATTTACAGCACATTTTTCCTTGAAAATTTACCCACCTAAAAATTTCACACTCTACAAAATTGATGTCATTTTTCTCACCAAAACCAATTCAAGATTTGTATACACAAATGAGAGAACTTTTTATCATGTTTTATCGACAAGAACTAGCTCCTATCCATCTCACAGTATCTCTTCAATCTTCTCACTACTACTTCATCGGCAACCTTGCAAAGACCAGGCAATCGAATTCTCATCTCTACATAAATGATAACCCCGCATATAACAGGCAAAGGAATTTTGATAACTACATAATGGTAATCATCCAATGCAACGAAACACACAAGTCTGCATTCCGCTCGCAAAAACAGATGTTGATCACAACATAGAAAACTCAAGTATCACTACATAAAATGGCATTCTACGGTAACAAAGAAAAAAAAAAGAAAAGTAGAGCCCAACACATTTGAATAAACCCTGTTGTCAGATTATACGCTGATACAATATCATCCTCTACGGACAACTGGAAAATTTCAACGTACTCTCAACTCCAAAGTTAAGTACCTCAAAATATACCCTTCTTATCCATTTTGAATATAATTGCTTAACTTTATGTAAAACCATGTTTTACACCTTTGAATACTACTTCGTGTCCGACCATTGAATATACACATTTTCTTTCCTGACTCTTTATCGAACTTCAAAAGTCCCATGCGTTTGAATAATTTCAATTTCAAATTTTACGCCGATACATTATCAGCCTTTAATGATAACAACGAAATTTCAAAAGAAAAACTCTACTCAACATTGAAAATACGAACACTTTTAACTTTTAACTACTTTTTCTAAAACAAGCTGCCGACAACTTCTAATATTTTAAAATCTAAAGAAATTCCTTATTTTGTTTTGTCTTGAAAATTTCTCAGTAGTCTTTCATTACTTTAATAACGTGACCTTTGATACGAGAATAAACTAAACATATATACTCTTATGGATTTCAAACAAGACGTTTAACGACGAAATGAACAACAATTGTGGAAGCACATTTCAACCCACGAGAACAAAACAGTAAAACAAAACGAAAACCTTTAGAAGCGCCATACACAGGCCCATTCCGAGTAATAAGCCCACATGTCAAATATTTTTCGATCAAAATATCTGAAAATGTGCATAATAATGTTTCTGTTAACAGACTAAAAGCATCATATATTTCTAAAAATACAAAGTCAAAAGATTCTTTCGAAAGTAATCCGGAATTGAACGATTCCCAATCTCATGTCGATGGAGCTTATGGTGAAAAACAAATAACGAAAACAAAAACCGGTAGAACTATTAAATGGAAAAAAATACAACACATTTTTACTAAACGAAAATATATATATATATATACACATAATTACACTCCGTTGCTTGAGCGATGACCCACATGTAGTGAACAAAACAATTTCAAGATTTAAAAATTTAAATGCTATGCACTAACTCATTGATTTTGTTAGAAAAAAAGAAATTTTGCTTAGCACACACAAAACTCGCGAAATTTCACACCTCGATGCGAAATGTTTTTCAACCAATAGAAAACTGGGAAACATTTGAAAACAAAATAGAAAGAATCATATTCCAGAGTGAATTCTCAAATGATGTTTACTACCCCCAACAAACGAAATAAAAGACGGAGCGAGCTCGACCGTCGCCAGAGAGAATGGTGACGAGCAATTAACACGTACCCTTCACAAACGTCAAGCGATAGCTATTATTATCTCTATCTTTCTCCTTATTCTCTCTAACCTCCTTTATTTCACCGTTCTCCCTGAGCGATAACTTCAAAGACACTCCTACCTAATAGCAAACGCTCATACATACATTCATACATACATACATACGTTCCTGCCTACGTACACATAAACTCACTGATGCAAGGTCTACTACGAACTCTTGATACACTTAGCTTCATAAGACCGTTTCTCACTGAACATTAGCTTCTACCAATTCATGTTATTCTTTTCCATCAATAAATTTCTATTGAAACATACAAAAGATATACTTTTATTTTTCCACATATTCCAATCTCTAACCTTCTGAGGATAGCGAATAATCCTAAGTTGTAAGGAGTTCAGTTATGTATGACACATGGTCAATTAAATAGACATTAACCATCTCCTACTATTACAAGTTTATGCTACCATTATGGTCCGAAAATATAATTATTTTGGTGCATGCGGTATGCAATTTCCGAAGAATTTCCGATTGAATTTTGGAAGGAGGGATAAGACGAGTGTTTGTCAACGCGGTCGCTAATTATATTGAAGAAATGCACTATATATCCAACAATTTTCCCGTACTATTACCCTTACACTATTTAACAGTGAAAATGGAGTTTTGAACGTTCTTTTTTTTTAAAAAAAATGCACAGACGCTCACATAATGCCCACCGCGCTCATCATGTGAAAGAACTCTCCTTTTAAAAAAAGCAGAAAAAAAAACTAAAACGAAAAATTACCTTACAGTCAAGCATGAGAACAAAACAACACTGGAAAAATAACATCCTTAAAATGATCTGTAAAGAGGCTGAAAGCGTTCGGAAAGTCGAACATTTTAAAATATTTTTACATTCTATATCTTCAGCATAAAGGAAACAGGTAAGAATACTGTAAAAATTAAACTAAAAATTAATATAATTTTCCTTGTCGGTCGTTATTAACGAAACATGTTTAAATGAAAGATTGCTCTCTCAATATAAATTAATATATATATATATATTGTCATCCGCAGACAGATCTGTTTCGCAGTATCACAGCTGATCAGTACGGTTAGACTCCGATTGCTTTTTTCCGAAATGGCGTCATTCGGCGACTCTATATATACGTGTGTGTGTGTGTGTGTGTGTGTTCTTATTTGCTTCATCACATTTTCTCTGTGTATTACGCAGTTTTTGAGAGAAATCTAACGAAATGTTAAAGTTACATTTGCGTGCAACCCTTTTTCAATTTTGGACAAACAAGTACTAGGGGAGTGCAAATAGAATTTCACTGACAATTGCTTGTGCTAGATAAGTGAGCCAAAGTAATTAATACTGAGATCGCATTCGCATAAACTTAGTGCATACGGGTCAAAGGACGATAAAGGATAACTTCTCAGTGATGTTTGGCTGCCATTTTGCCCACCTTTGCCGTGCAGATAGCAAAAATCAAAGTCACTGATTGGCTAATGGTTTTTCTCTTTCCAGGACATTATTGATCGTTCTATCTACTCAATTTCCAGTTGTAGAAATAAATATTTTTTTAAAAACAAAATGAAAAAGTAATCATGAAAAATCATAATAAGCCACCAAACGAACATCAAAGATTAAAGAGAAAAGTCGACGTTAAAGGATAAGATGGATCCAACAAGCATAATTAATTAAAAAATAGGAACTCCTCTACAAAAATAAAAAAAAAATCAAGCAAATACATCGAACTTACTACTCAGTTCGTAGCAAACCAAACTTGCTAACCATTACTTCATATTGCGGTACCCAATATCCAATATGCATATACGTATATCCAGTTCCAGATATCCTGTGGCCCATTACAGTTGTCGGCGAACCTCATATACTACTGCCGTAGCAGAAGTGCTGTTTTTTGAGCCTGAAAGCTTGACGGAGCACAAGCCTCTCAAGTATGGCTTGACGTCAGAGTTTTCTTACTACTAGATCGGCTGCCACCAAAAGGTATAGAACTCAGTCTGTTCTGCTTTTTTTCCCGATAACTTGTGGTAAAAGAGATGGATTCATAACTTTCCCTAAAGGTATTAGCACATTAGTGAATGTAATGAATCCGCCTGGAATATATATATATATATATATATGTACAGGGTGTCAATAAAGTCACGATGCAGTTCATTACAATTCTCTCACCTTTACATTCTTTAAGCCGAGTTCGGATTCCAGTTGAATCCATTGTATTCACTTACACGCAAATACCCTTGGGAAAGGTCTCTTCCTTCCAGTTATGGGTTAAATAGCAGAACAGATTGGGTTCTATAGCCTTGGTCGGCAACCAGTCTACCGCAGAAAGCAATGGCAACCTACTGCAGGATAATCTTCTGCCCAGTCAGTCATGTCTCTTTCGGGACATGATCGCCCAAGCGTGTATCACGTATGGCACTTAACTGGCTGATCTCCAGCAAAAAAGAAACATGTAAGAATACTGGAAAAATTAAATCAAAAAGTAATATAATCTTCCTTGTCGGTCGTTTTCAACTAAACATATATACATTTAAGTAATTCGGCCTTTTTATTCGAACTCAACAGAATGCAGAAAGCACTGGACGAATTCCGTGGTGGAACTCATCGAAGCTCCTTTACACGTAGGACAGTGCCTCCCAGAGCTACGTCTTCTCCAACACAAGCCGCTAAATCCATAGCATGTTAAGATGGTTGAAGCACAGAAAATATGATTGAAGTAGTAGGAGGATTTGAACAATTATTAAGCAATTCGTCACCTGGGCCCGTGGTACAGTTGGTATAACATCAGCTTAATAACCAAAACTGTCTGGGTTCGATTCCTGACAGAGGATGCACACTGCTGAAGAGTCCCAAATATAGGACAAAACATCCGTCCAGTGCATTCTGTTGAGGTCGAATACAAAGTTCAATGAATTATTTAATTATTCAAATGCTCCTACTGCTTCAATCACATGTATATATATCTTAAAAAATTGTATTAAACGATAGAGAAAACCCAGTCTTGCAGATTTTCTAATGAGGCTTTTTATTTCCAAATTATATTTATACAAATATTGTCCATGTGTTAACCAAGTACTTTCGAACGTCATCGTTCATCATCAGGGTCAAGATTTTACTGTTTTACATGCAAGCGTGAAAATGTGTGATCACGTGGAGGCGTGAATTATCTGATTAAGTGGAATATTTAGAGTTGCAAAAAAATTTGAAATGCCCAAAACATACATTAGGGAATTTGAAAATGCAAGGGAAGTAATTGTGTGAATTATCTAATTACGCAGAATCAAGAATTATTTACGAAAGACTAAAAAGCAATAGCTGTTTCCAGTTAAAGCGAAAACCGTAGACTGAAAGCCAAATGAATGGATGTAAGTCAAATTTTGATTTCCTGGTATCGATATCAAATAAGGTTTTTTCGTCGTAAACTGAATTTTGAAGGCTAAATAAGTCCTCTGAGTAAATACTATCATGGATGAGATTAAGAGCTACAATTATAGCTGCAAACTTGAAACTTCTGAATATCGTTTCTTATGTCTTTGTCTATGAGTGTATCAAATTTGATTAAAATTGGACCACTCCTTCTATAACCCGATTTTATCGGAGATACTTCGACACAAAACCTAGCTAAAAACACTCGCAGACGCTTGCTTACAGTACAACTGTGTAAATGTTCAAGAAAATCGGCTCAGCCGTTTCGGAGTCTATAGGTAACGGACACACACATACACACACGCACACAGACACACACATAAACACACACAGAGACAAAGTTCCATTTATAAATAAATTTATATATATATATTACTGGCATATGTATACATGATATATCACACACTAAAAGTCTGTCTCCTTCTACCGAGCGCCCATAGCTCAGAGGTAGAATCGCCAACTGAGGCCGATTCGGTCGGGTTTGAATCCTGGGTTAAAAAGCAATCGGATGTCTTATCGTACTGATGAGCTGTGATACAGCGAAACAGATCTGTCTGCGGATAACTATATATATATATATATATATATATATATATACATAAAATTTACAAAAACTTTTGGTGCAAAAATGTTCTTACTTTAACTGAGCATGTTCATGCAAGCTTACATTTCTATGCACTAAAACTATCAATGCTCTATCTTCACCCCAATATGGAGCACTTCCCGATAAAAAAAACCTGCTAATCAAAGTTTTTTTTTATCAGTATAAGTACTGAACAGTATTGGCATCAAAATATCATAACTCAACACTATAAACAAATAGACGTTAATAGCACGACTTTTGAGTGTTATGCTCTATGCAATCAGGTGCATATTAAGAACTGACCGTTTCTACCTTTGAAATTTAAAATTTTATTTTTGGTTATCGTTTTGTTCATGGTCGATATAAATTATAAAACGTGGGTGACATTTTCTAAGCATGAAACTGGAAAGTCAAATCATAAAAGACATGATTGACTGGGCAGACGATTTTCCCGCAGAAGGCTGACATTACTTACTGCAGTAAACTGGTTGCCAACCAAGGCTAATAGAGAGGGAAGAGATGGGTTAATACCTTTCACAAGGGTATTTGTGCGTAAGTGAATGAGACGAATTTGACTGGAATTCGAACTCGGCTCTCCGATTTTTCATTCTGAGCCGATATACATTATACACATTACATATATATATAGTCATCCGCAGACAGATCTGTTTTGCTGTATCACAGCTCATCAGTACGGTTAGACATCCGATTGCTTTTACCCAGGATTGAAACCCGACATGTTAGATTAAAGAAATTGCAAACATTGTTTGCTTATTTTTAATAAAATCCCTTCGTACTCACGGATAATCTTTCGCGTATTACAATCAAAAGATGTCAGAAATGAGCTGTAACATTGACAGATGTTATTTTCATTCATTTCTCAAGGTACCCAAGTACTTTCAATCTATTTCGGGGATCATCTTCAGGGGTGTGAGCTATGGTAATAAATTTAACCGGAAAATTGTTGAAATAAATAAAATTGGAATACTATTCCAAAACTTAATTAAACTCCAAGAACAGCAGCTAATTACTACAGAACCAGAACACTGATTTACTTAAGGCAGAATCTATCAAAGACAGACATGATAAAAAATACATTCTTCTAAACTTATAAAGACTTCACTGAAGATTACTGCAAAAGAATTACGCAACAATCCGGAAATAGTAATTAAAGCTGATAAAGCTAACATCTTTGTTGTTTTAAACAAGCCTGACTACAACCGAAAAATAGAACAGTTACTTGATGATCACAGCAAATTTAAAAAACCTTACCAATAACTACCACTCAGCTAAAAGCAAAGATTAATAAATTGATCACAGCTAACAATGAGGAGCAAGACAATTTAAAACTTACCAAAATAATTGGGGACTATAAACCAGGATACATTTATGGTTCTATCAAAACATACAAGCCTAACTTTCCACTTCGCCCTATTATATCACAAATACCCAACTCCTATATAACAACTAACTAAAACGCTTAACCAATTAATTACACCATACATACCTAACAAATATAGCATTAAATCATCTCTTGAACTTATACAAATATTAAAAACAGAAAAACCTAATAATGAAACAATAGCATCACTTGATATAAAAATCTATTCACTAATGTTCCTGTTAGAGAAACCATTGACATTATTATAAAAAATAAAAATAATAATAATTCTATGCCCCCACTGAAAATTAAACCTAAACTATTAAAAAAAAACTACTTTTAACATATGCCACTGAAATCCCATTCTATGTTCACAGAAATAATATATACGTGCAATGGGACGGTTTTTCAATGGGCTCAGTTCTGGGTCCAACCTTTAGCAACTTCTATATGGCCAACCTAGAAAATAATATATTTAGCACCACTAAAAAAGCCTTCATCTACGTACGATATGTTGATGATATTCTTATATTAGTTAAAAATATAGAAGAAATAATAAATCTAAAAAAAGACGTCTGTCCTCAAGTTTTAATACGAAACCTCAATACACATCAAACAAAATATGGTACTTCGACAAAAGACCCTAAACAAATCAAACTCTTCTATTGCAACCAGATACACGATAACTACAAACAGGATGAGAAAATAATAAAAAAATCTCATTCATACTAATATATCTTCCGTTGATCCTAATAAAAAATTAAAATTAATAATATATTATAAAAGGTACAATACTACTAATTTAATTATCTATAATAACTAGCTGATGTGGTACATAATACCAACATTATATATCAATTCAAATGTCCCTTGGAAGAATGTATCTCCGACAAAAAACAAATACATATATTGGATTTACAACAGCTACATTAACTATACGTCTTACATTACATTTGTCTGACCATTCATCCATTTCTAGACATCTACAACAACATTCCTGTCTACATTCACAACATAAAAAAATTAATGATTGATAATACAACTATTCTACGCCAAGAAAATAACAAAAGCAAACTACAGATTCTCGAGGCAATATTCATTAAAACACTTACGCCATCAATTAATAAAATTAGCTATGAATACTGTAGTAATATTCTACAATGTCTGTAAAAAGAACAGTTTTTCATGTATTTTATTTAGTCTGACATATTTAAAAAAAACATTTGCTGCCTAAATACGCAAATATATATATATAGAGAGAGAGAGAGATTGAATAAGGCTAATATATATATATATATATATATATATATATAAAATATTTTATTTATTACAATGGGTAATACATATTTCACTGCATCATGATGTTATTATTGCGGCTCGTCAGACACAAATGCTACGACAGTTGATCGTCAAAATATCCCCCAAAATTATTTTACACAGACGCTCACATGTTCATATTTAGAATAGGCATTTGTAACCGTTATTTACTAAAAGTTTCTCGCTCATTTAAAAAGAACCCCAAAGAATAGAAAAAAGCAAGGGAAAAGAAAAAGTAGATGATAGATTAATGAAAAGAAGAGAAAAAAGAGAAACAACGGAAAAAATAGAAAAAAATGAAGAGAAAAAAAGAAAAAGAATATATATATATGAATTATTTTTACCGATACTCGTATTTAAGTAGATATTCTGTTTTTAATTAAACAGTATTTTTATATCTACCGGCCTGATTATTTACGATAAATTTTTATTACGAAAATGTGTGCCATCCAGCAGGATTCGAACCAGCGACCCCTATTACATAGGGGAACCATACCATTTGATTTGGTACCGTCTTGACCACTCGACCATGGATAGCCTCTTGATCAGACGAGGTTTTTATCTTGCTTATATAACACAATTTTCGATTTACCGTAAACAAGCATATCTGCTCTGAAATGTATCGTAATGTCAACAAATGTAAACATGTTACAGAAATTGTCGGTTTGTTTATAACCAAGTTTCGTTAAAATTCGTTAATTTCCGTAAAATGTTTACATATATATATATATATGTGTGTGTGTGTGTGTGTGTGTGTGTGTGTGTGTGTGTGTGTGTGTCAGATTAAATAAATTGCTAACCTCGTGTTTGCTTATTTTTAATAAAATCTATTTATACACATGGATAATCTTTCGCGTATTATAATTGATAGTAGATATTGGAGTAGATAGAGTAAACTATCGCCCGGTCCACACTCCACCCACGTCTATTGAACAGGTGAAGAGGCTCATCCCTTGTTCCCTGTTTAGGATGTGGTTTCCGGTTTTCTCTTTCCAATCATTTACTCTTTTCCATTCTTTTACTCTTTTTTTCTTCTCTCAATTGGAGTAGATAGACTAAACTATCGCTCGGTTCACACTCCACCCACGTCTATTGAACAGGTGTAGAGGCTCATCACTGTTTAGGATGTGGTTTCCGGTTTTCTCTTTTCCAATCTTACTCTTACGTAGCCCCCTGCGCATCAGTGGCGTTACCGCCTTGCTTGGGGTGATATGATTAAAAAAAAAATACATGTCAGAAATGAGCTGTAACGTTTTTGAGATGTAATCAATCCTTCATTATTTCACTAAAGTTCAGAAAATTGGCCCCAGTGATATGTGTACCAAGACTAGTAATGTCGAAACAAAGATAGAAAGATAGTTGCTTGCCGTATATAAAAGCAAATGCATTTCAAAAGAAGTGTACAACTGTATTAGACCTATTAGACCTGTCTGTTTACACCATCCCCGTATATACGGCCTACCTAAGGTACGCACAAACGAAGTAACTCTTTGTCTTATTCTAAATATGGTAGATTCTGTACAGCACGAATTGACAAAGTGTTCCGCAAAAATTATTCAACCTGTTTCCACATTGTTTTCTTTCCTTTGTATTTCGAACTCTTTCAGATTTTCTAATTTTTTCAGAAATTCTTAAATCAATTCTGAGGACGAACTTATGGTGTCTCTTGACATTGTCAGTTCGTATACTAACGTTCCTCTAGAAGACACCCTAGATAGAGGGACAGTGTGAGAGGGAGAAAGAAAGAAACTCAGGCAGAGTTATGAAGAAACTGAGATAGATAGATAGATAGATAGATAGATAGATAGATAGATAGATATGGAAAAACCGAGATAGATAGATAGATAGATAGATAGATAGATAGATAGATAGATAGATATGGAAAAACCGAGATAGATAGATAGATAGATAGATAGATAGATAGATAGATAGACAGATAGATAAAAAAAATGAGAGAAAGGTAGATAGAAATAAAGCAAGAAAGAATGAATGAAAACATGAAAGGCAGATACAATGAATGATAGATAGATAGATAGATAGATAGATAGATAGGAAATGGACCGACTGCAATTTGATAGATAGATAGATAGATAGATAGATAGATATGAACAGAATGAGATAGATAGATAGATAGATAGATAGATAGATAGATAGATAGATAGATAGATATGAACAGAATGAGATAGATAGATAGATAGATAGATAGATAGATAGATAGATAGATAGATAGATAGATAGATAGATAGATAATGATTCGTTTTTGTACTAACTTTTCCGTTCAGTACAACTCTCTTAGGTAGCATCTTTGTTAGTCTGTATATAAACGCCATTTTGAATTTGGTCGTTTTTGTTTTACAGTCAGTCATGTCTTGGATGGATTTTATATTTTTCACCTCATTGAAATAATGTATGATGCATATAAAATGATTTTGGTATCTCTGAAAATATTTGTCTTTTAGAATATCAATTATAGATTAGTTACATATGCAGGATATTCCTTGGATATAAGCAATTTCCATTGGGGATTTGCAGTCATTATAAAGAATAAAACTTTGACGTATTTGAAATGAAACTCGTATCATTTAATAATAAGATATGTAAATTTCCTAAAAATACAAACTCTATTTATTCCCAAGCCATACAAAACTAATTTAGATTCTTATTTTGTTTCCTTATATTCAAGTTACGAAAACACACAATCAGAAAATTGTTTGTAGTCTTATTTAAATATCTGTAACGTATTATTCAGAATATTCAGTAAATGTTTTCATGTTTGCTTTTTTTTGTCTCTATTTAAATTTCGAATTACATGTAAAACCACAGTTTTAAATGAAAAAGTTATTAAAGTAACTGATGTCTAAAATATATTCAGGTTTCAATGTCGTACAAGATTTTTTCAGGATATTCTGAACAGCCTGAGTTTTCATTTCCATCGTTCAACTTTTCCAGCGAGATAGTCATGGGTGTATAAAAGTAAATTTATTATGAGAAATTAACGGTAAAAGAAACAAACAATACCTAGAACCAGCAATACTTCTATAGTCGCACTATACACAGAATGTACTGAATTGTTGTGGCCTTTTTAGGAACCAGAAGTAAAGACACAAAGACGGAATAGAGTTGAACAAATATATTAACGAAGAACTATATTACAAACATATCATGAGAAGATCACCAGCGTGACTGTATTGGTCCGGCTGTCAAAGATATCTGCAGGAATAACGTTTTTGCACAAAGGAGATACTGCTGCTTATTTAATGTTTGGAAGAGTTCATGTGTGCATGGGCAAATTATTATAACACTCACCTCCTAAATCTCAACTCCGCAGAAGTTTTAATATTTCTCCCCTAAAAATTCTTCCCTATCAAGAACCTGGCCATTTTATTAGTTCTTAGCAAGATTGTTTTTCCCAACTTTTTCCAAATGTGTTGATTTATGATTGTTAAATCTGAACCAGAATCCTACAGTAGCTTAATATTTTATTTAGGATTTGTACTTGCACGTATTTCCTAATGTTTAACCCGTCTTGTTCATCTGATTTTGTGTTTTTACGCAGCTATTAACCTTTTATCTCGCTCGACAATGTGAGCTTTTGTGTCCGACACGGCTACAATTTAGGCACTTTTTATTTATGTAAGGACAGTCCTCATGCCAATGTAGTGATCCACACCCGAAACACGTGTTAGGGGGAAAGTTATCTTGTTTCTTCTTTCATTGGCTTGATTTCTAAGAAGAATCAAATTGTTTTTTCTTTTGGCGTACTTTTCTTATGCGAGCTATGCCAGATACCACTATATTTTCCGAATCTTGGCGTACGCTTACGAATCTCTGACAATCTTCCGCTATTTGTTGGAAAGTAAAATTTGTCTCATTTTTCAATTTATTCAGAATTCTACGTTTAATTTCAGCGTCTTTAACAGAAACGAGTCCCTGATGAAACCTCAGATACATGAAATTATTCGCACTCAATACCGACAGTTTGAAATCGTTGCAATGCTTGTTCACGACCGACGCGAATGTAATGTAATCTTCACTATACATTCTGGTTAAATTCATACACTTCCATCTCTTATGAAAGAGTATCGTTATATTACTAAAAAGCTCTGTAAAAAGTATAACCGCTTCAGTAAATCTCAGTTCGCATGTTTTACGAGGTAAAACATAATTCACAAATTTGGTGTAGTCTGTGGTGCCCAGTTTTCAAAGAAGGTGAACTTTCTTAGAGTCCGACTAATTTATGCAATCTGTGACGTATAAATCCTCGAATCTTTTAAAATAGGAGGCGAAATCTTTATCCTCTTCCGGAGAACATGTAAAAATGTTTATTGAGCCCCAGATCGTGTCTTGTGAAAAAGCATTTTCGTTTTCCCTAATTTGTCCCCTGTTTGCGAGTTCAAGTAATTTTCTTTGCTGTTGTTGAATTTGAAGTAGAATTCTTTCGGGTTTTTCATGTCTGATATCTGTTTGTTTTTAAAATTCAAGCCGTTCTTTTTCAGCTTGCTTTTGAATTTCAAGCCTTTCTTTCGCAGTTTGCTTTGGAATTTCAAGTCGTTCTTTTTGTATATCCAGCTGGAGTTGCACTGTTTTTTGGGGGGGGTTTTTTGGGGGGGGGAGGGGGTTTTGCTGCTCAAATTGCTTCTCTTGCCATCGAAGTGTCCGTTGGTTTTACTCTTCAATTTTGAACTGAAGAAAATCGAGCATAGCGTATTTAAATTCATCCATGTTTATCTGTGTCTTTTTTTAAACTATTAAACCGAATACAATTACAAAAAAATTTAGTAAACCGAAATAAAAATTAATTAAAGTGAATAAAAAAATAACTTTAATTTCTTATTTATATCATAAACTGCTGCATATTTATAGTTGAAAAAAGTTCATGTGTGCATGGGTAAATTATCTAAACTTATTTATAAATGGAACTGTGTGTGTGTGTGTGTGTGTGTGTGTGTGTGTGTGTGTGTCCGTTACCTATAGACTCCGAAACGGCTGAACCGATTTTCTTGAAAATTTACACAGTTGTACTATAAGTGTCTGCGAGTGTTCTTAGCTAGGTTTTGTGTCGAGGTACCCCCGATAAATATCGAAAATCGATAATCGAAAAGATTGGGTTATAGAAGGAATGGTCCGATTTTAATCAAATTTGAGACACTCATAGACAAAGACATAAGAAATGATATTCAGAAGTTTCAAGGTTGCAGTTCTTACAATAGTGTAGAAAATCGATAATATATATATATATATATATATATATATATATATATAAAAGGCAAGATGTTTGTGTGTGTGTCTGTTTATCTGCTTATATGTCTGTATTTTTTTCAGCCCTTTTATTTTAGTTTTTCCTTTGGGTTTGGCTCTAATTAGGTATAATTGTAGTTCTTATTCTCAGCCATGATATCATTTACTCAGAGGACTTATTTAGCCTTCAAAATTCAGTTTACGACGAAAAAAACTTATTTGATAGGGATACCAGGAAAATAAAATTTGACTTACATCCGTTCATTTTTCTTTCAGTCTACGGTTTCGTTTTAACTGGAAACAACTATTGCTTTTTAGTCTTTCGTGCCAATGTCCAAAGAGTCTGAGCTCCAGGACCATGGATTAGTCTTAAAGCTTTCATTACACCCGAGCAACGCCGGGCTATACGGCTAGTCAAAACATGAATGACAAATAATTCAGATGGTGATGGCAATAGTAATATTAGCTGTTTCCTTATAAAGAAACATTCGCTATTCATTGACCGAGTATCTTATGTTACTTTCGGTTGAAATTCATAAAATCCTTTTATTAAAATATTTTTTCAGCCACTTGACGTTTTGGATATTGAAGTCTCTAAACACAAATACATGAGCGAACGGATGAGAGGAAATATTCTTATCTATATTTTTACAGATGCTGTCAAGTATGGAACAGTCAGGAGATGAAAAGAAGCCGTAGAGAAGGAAAAGATAGGAAACCGAAATTAGTAGAGAGAGACGGCGACACATGTAGGTATGATCTGGAGTTTCAAGAGAAATAACCCTAGATAGAAGTATATATTCTTTGACATAAACGCCCATTCGATGCATATGAACATTGGAGTCTGTGCTGTTTCTTATTTTATTTTCCAAACTCAACGCACACACATACACACAATAAAAATTAATTCACATCACGTGTATCTCAAAAAATACAATTACGCGGGCATTCACCCCTTACCATACTCTTTGGTGGTCAAAAACAAGGACGGCGCACCCAAAAGCTCGGACGTAGTGGAAAGCACACCACGTGGTCAAAAATATGAATTTTCGACCAATCAGGGCTTGACATAAGAAACACACTTTTTGATCTCCCGGATCTTGACCATCAAGATAAAAGGGAAGCAGAAACTTTCAACGCTAGAAGAGAGAGCAACCAGCTCACACCAAAAGGGCAGACAGCTTGGAGCACACACACAGAGAGAATTCAGCAGTTCACACATTAGTGAACATTCTTTCACCCTCTCTTTCTCTCATCTCGCTCGCAACACATCGTCCTTCCGTTCCCTCTCACATTCCCAGTTCCTTTCTTTCTTCCTTTTTACAGCTTTATGGACAACTTCATTTTTGTACATAAAAATAATTCATTTATTTTTTTACGAAAATAAAGAAAAGTTTCTTTTACTTTATGTGTAGTGCATTTTTCTTTTTATTAATTGTTTGAGGGACTTCTTCGCGCCCTCTACAAGTCCTTTCTAAAGAGGGGAAAATAAGTAAGGATATAGAAATCAGAGGAAAGAATAGAGGGGTCAAGGTTAGCTTTATAGACAGCTAAGAAATAAGGTGAGTTTGCTTGGAGGGAGATTCAACGCTGCAAAAGTTGGTACGGATACCACGGACGTTGGCGAAAGAGATGTTAATAGGTTTAGGTGATTTTTGTTTAGCTGGTTTAGTTTTAATTTTTACTATGTGTGATGTCATAAAGAGAGTTTTGGTAAGGAGGGGTCTAGCGTAGTAGTATCCGTCCATCGTTAAGTGCAACATATGTTGGATAGAAACTAGTGCAGACTGCAATATAATGTGGCCTCAGGGTTTCCCACCGGAGACACTTGCAGGAACACTCATCCATCTAACCCCGTTATTATTTAACTATTGATCAGAGCATCCTCTCAAGATGCTACGCAAGATTTCAGGGTCTTAATTACCAGTAGTAAGCATCAACCAGGAAATTGCCAACCCGGGACCATCAGAATAAAGAGACGTCGCTACAATTCACACATATTCCAAAAAAGCTTACGACAGGTGAAAGAAACTGGGAATCTCTTTCTACACAGGGAACAAGCGATGGGCCTCTATTTCTGTTCAAAAGAATAGAGAGGTATATGAAACGGGCGATAGTAGGGTCTGTCTACTTCAATTTAAATATAACAGCAACAACAAAATTACAAAGTTTTAACTTTAATAGGTGATGAGATCCCTTAATAATACAAAAGATTTTTAAGATTACTTTTCTTCGAAATTCAAAGGAAAAATATTTTAAAACCCTTGCTATCCGGACGCCTAAAAGATCAAACTCAAATCTTTAATAAATCTTAGTTGTTGCAGCTATTGAAAGCTTTCAACGTGATTTTTCTTACTTGGTACAATTCTTAGGGGTTCTTTACTGTTAGTCTAGAAATTTCCAAGAAAGATAATCCTTGCTAACGTTTACATTGCTTAATGTGCTCGAAAGCATTTTTAACGATTTATCTAAAAAAAAAAAAACAATTGCGTACAATTGACAGTTTAGGTATTTTTCAATTAGTTCGCGCCTCGCTTAACATATGGCAATTTTAGAACGTGGCACGAGTTATGGATTTTTTCTAGTTACAATGGAAGCTGAATAAACTATTATTGCAAAAGACTTCGGTGAAATCGGCCTGCTTAAAAAAGAACAGCTGGTAAAAAATATATTTTTCATGGGTTTGAGAGTCAATCGATCTTTTGCATCAAGACTATTCTCCCCCCTCTCTCTCTTTCTCTCTCTCTCTCGTTCTCTCTCGGACTATGTGTTTTCAAGACGCACATGATCAGGGCTCTTCACAATTTCTTCTATTTTTCTCTCTGTAATTAAATGCTTCTCATCCAACCAACATTATGCATCTTGTTTGTTACTTGTTATTTTTCTTACCTTCAATAGGCCTTAAGTGTTTCAAATTCTGCAAGCTTTTTTCTCATTCTTCTATGGGCAGTGTCTGTTCCGAACGTTGGTGATCATGGCTCTCTGCCCACTGTAGCTCTCCCAAAAATACTACGCCGTCATATATACTGTCAAGTTCGGTTATGCTTAGCAATACTCTGTCCTTCTTGCCTTCAACTTGTCCTATGAGTATCGTTTTTACAAATCTCCCATCCTCATTATCTGCCCTGGAAATATCAACTATATCTTCCTTATGTTAATGATAAGTGCTCTTTCTTGGTTCAATTGTATTTAAAACTTCAAAGTTGATCACTTGGTCGGTCATTCTCAGCATTTATTGGTATAACCAAATTTTTGCTGCTTCAAGTCTCCTCCAGTAAGCTTTTTTTTAATCTGGTGCCATTTCCACGTGAATTTAAGCGTGCTACTAGGTTGGCATCTAGGTCCCACACTTTTTCCATGGAAAGTGTTAAATGCAACTGACTCTTATTTCCAACATTTTCTTTTCTCGAACTTCCTGCTTGCAGAACTCCATTCCGTTTACTTGTCTCCCTGATATCTACTATCTGCAAAGAAACAACGTCAATTGCCATCTTCTGTCATCTTAAATCCTATCCATCTTTCATTCTTTCCTCAATACTCCTGTACCCTGTTTTTTCTCTCACTGTAAACCCTTGCACACTAGTAGCGGTCTCGTCTTTCTTAGGGTGAAATTTTAAAAAAAGATATTAAATTACAATTCAGCAATCTTTAACTTGTTTCTAACGAAATGCTTCTATTTCTTAACACGTTTCTGAGGCTGTCCAGTCCTCACTTGCTTATTTTGATAAAGTTCAAAAATGCCTATATGGCCTTGTGGGTGATGAACTCTTTTCCGACATAAAAACCTCTTCCTCAATACCTCTTGTATCCAATCAATTCTCTCACTGCAAACCCCTGCACACTAGTAGTTGTCTCGTCTTGCTTGGGGGTGAAATCTTTTAAAAAATGAGGAGTTTGTCCGGCTTTCATTGACATATAGGAGGACTGATATTACATATCAGTTCAGCATTCTTTACATTGTATCTACTGATACTTTTACTTTCTTTTACACTTTACTTAGCTTTTGGAAGGCATCTTTGGCTATGCCAATGCGCCGTTGAATATCAGTGCATCATTTTGTATTTCCTACTAAAGCAAATAGTAACTTATAGGTAACTAATGATAGTACTGGATTGCTATGTGATGTCGGTTCTTCAATATGGCAGTGAATGCTGAAAAATACTATCAAAGATGAAGGAAAAACTTGAAGCAACTGAAACGTGGTTCTACAGAAGCATAACTTATACAAAGTGGAGAATCTATTCCATATTACAATCAATATATAAACTGACCCCTCACTTTGTGGCCACAGCGGTTTCTATAAATTTATATTCCTGAGATCCAAAAGCACAAGTAAGCATTTCAGAAGTTGAGTAAAGTATTGAGAAACAGGACAATTTCGCTAGAAACAAAGAGGAGAGTACTGGATTGCTATGTGATGTCGGTTCTTCAATATGGCAGTGAATGTTGGACAATACCATCAAAGATGAAGGAAAAACTTGAAGCAACTGAAACGTGGATCTACAAAAGCATACTGTATACAAAGTAGGGGATCATTTCCATATTACAATCAACATATAAACTGACCCCTCACTTTGTGTCCACAACGGTTTCTATACATTAATATTCCAGAGATCCAAAAGCACAAGTAAGCATTCCAGAAATTGAGTCAAGTATTAAGAAACAGGAGAATTTCACTACAAAAAGGAGAGTACTGGATTGCTATGTGATGTCGGTTCTTCAATATGGCAGTGAATGTCGAACAATATCTTCGAAGATGATGGAAAAACTTGAAGCAACTGAAACGTGGATCTACAAAAGCATACTGTATACAAAGTAGGGGAATATTTCCATATTACAATCAATATATAAACTGATCCCTCACTTTGTGGCCACAGCGGTTTCTCTACATTTATATTCCTGAGATCCAAAAGCACAAGTAAGCATTCCAGAAGTTGAGTAAAGTATTAAGAAACAGGACACTTTCGCTAGAAACAAAGTGGAGATTACTGGATTGCTATGTGATGTCGGTTCTTCAATATGGCAGTGAATGTTGGACAATATCTTCGAAGATGATGGAAAAACTTGAAGCAGCTGAAACGTGGTTCTACAGAAAGTTGCTGCTGACATCATAGACCGAGCATGTGAGCAATGAGGAGGTTTTGGAAATGATGGAAACGAAAAGGAAATTAATACTGAGCATCAGGAAAAGACAACTAATGTTCCTGTGACATGCAATGAGGAAGGAGGGCTTTGAGAATCTGACAGTAAAAGGCCAGATAAAGAGAAAAAGAGACAAGGGAATATCAGTTTCGCATTTTGTATTTCCTGTTAAAGTACAGCCCAGATATTTAAATTGTGTTATTTTTTTTAATTTTGGTATCTTCAGTTTGTCAATTCTATACTGTGTTGTAGCTTTAGCTAACAACTATGCAGTCCGTCTTCTTGCAATTGATATTTAGTTCTTTTCATCACTGCCTTCTGAAGAGTTTTTGGTAGTTTTTGTTCCGTTTCTGCTATTTTAGCAGCTTACAATGAATCTTAGCAGGAAATCTAATTCTTTCAGAATGTCATCGCTGTATAGGTTGAATAAGTCTGATGAGAAGACATCTCCTTGTCTTACAACTCATTCCATATATTTACTGAAATCAATTTCAATTTGTATGCAGGTGGTTTGCTACCGGTATAGGTTCTGGGTTATTTTAATCAGTCAGTTTAGTGCCATACGTGATACACGCTTTGGGAGATCATGTCTCGAAAGAGACATGACTGACTGGACAGAAGATTTTCTATCCTGCTATTTAAAGTATAGCTGAAGGGAGAAAAGACGGATTGTATTAATATTTAGTAATTAGTGGGGGATCAGTTTATTACTTCATATCAATAGAAAACCGATCCCCCACTTTAAGCCCAGGGGAAGCTTTAATTATGTTTCCAACTATTATCTTCATTCAGTCAGTTAAGTGCCATACGTGATACACGCTTTGAGCGATCATGTCTCGAAAGAGACATGACTGACTGAGCAGAAGATTATCCCGCAGTAGTTTGCCATTGCTTTCTGCGGTAGACTGGTTGCCAGCCAAGGCTATATAACCCAATCATTATTTAACCCATAACTGGAGGGAAGAGATTGATTAATACCTTTCCCAAGGGTATTTAAGCGTAAGTGAATGCAAGGAATTTTACTGGAATTCGAACTCGGCTCCCCGACTTGTCGTTCCGAGCCGATATCCACTGCACCACAACGCAAATCCTGGATTTTAATGTCCATCCCAAATATGTCAGAATTACCCTGCACTTTCAACATTCCTTTCATGACATAATTTATCAAACGAATTTGTATAATATATCAAATATGGGCATATCCGAAAACTTATAACTGGGTCTTTCTGATTAGTAGCTGCAGTTTTTTATTGTTTATATTCTACTTCTCTAGTTTAAAACGGCTGAGATCTTCAGCAATAAATCTATGAAAACTTTACTTAATTTTTGGAAATCGGCTGTTCTCGTTTTGACGTCGACAACTTGCATTATCTCGGCTTGTATATTGCATAAATAGTTCAGTTCAAAATTCCTTCTAGGCTAACTGGATCGACAAACACAGAGAGAAGGCTGGTAGGTGCATCGACTGAATGATATTATAGTAGCAGCAAAGATGTGAATATTAGTCCGAGGGAAAATTATATAATAATGCCAGAAATCCTGAGGTAAATTGTCATTTATATTCCAGAAGTTTTTGCTTTTCTGACTCATTTTCAAGAAAATTCTTTTACCCTTTTGCTCTTTTTCCAATTTATTAGCTGTTCTGATAGAAAAAAGGCATTGACTCCAAAATTATTCTTTATTTACTGTGGTTACTAATAATTGAATGACGTTTTATATCGGAGAACACCACACAAAAAAGACGTTGTAATTGCAAGGGAATGGATAGCACTACCAGGAGTAATTACCATCTATAATTTGAAAAATAAAGAAAAGTCTGACAATGCAACTCTTTGGGAGAATCAGTCAGTTAAGTTCAATCTGTGATACACGCTTGGATGATCATGTCCCGAAAGAGACATGACTAACTAGGCAGAATACTTTCCCGTAAAGTTTTTGCCATTACATTCTGCGGTAGACTGGTTGTCAACCAAGGCTATAGAACCTAATATATTCTACTATTTAACTCATAGCTAGAGGGAGAAGAGACGGATTGATACCTTTTCCAAGGGTATTTTCGCGTAAGTGAATGCAAGGAATTCAATTGGAATTCAACTCGGGTCTCTGATTTCTTGTTTCAAACCATTTATCTCAGAAAGTAATAGCCATCTACTGTGGGATAATAATCTTTTGCCCAGTCATTCATGTCTCTTTCGAGACATGATCGCCCTAGCGTGTATCACGTATGGCACTTAACTGACTGAATATAATGGAGACATGATTAAGGCTTCTACTGGGCATAATGTGGGGGATCGGTTTTCTATTGTTATGAAGTAATAAACTGATCCCCCACTAATTACTAATTATTGATACAATCTGTCACTTCTTCCTTCCGCTATACTTTAAATAGCAGAATAAAAAAATCTTCTTCCCAGTCAGTCATGTTTCTTTCGAGACATGATCGCCCAAGCGTGTATCACGTATGGCACTTAACTGACTTACTAAATAATTGTGAGAGGGATCAGAAGTGTTCCTTTGAGAACAATCAAGTAAATAGGTTGTAGTAATGAGGTTGTTAGTATTTGCTTTCACTTGTCCTTATAGTCTCGATATATACTTGATTGTTATTAAAAAATTGTAAGTGTTCATTTGATATAATCATATTCCTGGGTTTAAATTCTTAGATACACAGTTACGAAATTGTATTACCAATACCCAATTATTCAAGCATTATTGTTATATATTGTTTAGGTTGGTGTGGAATTTCGCCCAGAAGCGTACTTGCATTTTTATTGCAAGATTTGAAAAAAAAAATGTTGTTTTAAGATGTCAGTAAGCGTGAAAATGCAGGTGACAAGCTGAGTTTTTGTTTTAACAATGGTCAAATAAGTCATCACCTGTGTCGAGCGGGGCTCGCCTATTCAATAGATCAATTAAATTTAGCTGTTTTCAGGCAGCAGATGAGAACACAGAGAGAGAGAGACAGAGAAAGACAATCGGACACAACCCGGCTGGCTGCCTCAATGCGAGTGTGCTGACCTCCCGACCAATCTCCTACCCGATTCCACAGCTAACGTCATCAAAAAAGAAAATAAAAATATGTTGCATATTTTTATCTATATATACGTGCTGCTGTCTGTCATTTTATCAGCAAAATGACCGTCATTTTCATCAGAAAGAAAAGGACCATTTTAGCAATAGAGAATACCGTCATTTTTTCCGCGAGAAGATGTCATTTTATCAGCAAAATGACCGTCATTTTAATCAGAAAGAAAAAGTCCATTTTAGCAGTAGAGAATACCATCAATTCTCCCGCGGGAAGATGCCATTTTATCAGCGAAATGACCGTCATTTTAATCAGAAAGAAACGGAACATTTTAGCAGTAGAGAATACCGTCATTTTTCCCACGAGAAGATAACTTTTTTCGTTCCAGTTTGTTCTTGTTGAATTGGATTCAGTATTATTTTCATCTAAAAGTGGTATGCAGAAAGTGTTAATTGTCATGTAATTGCCATGTATTCGTAGCATATTTTCTCAAATGTCGTGATGATATCAATTAAGCTTCTAAATAAAGAGGGTGACTTTTTATATCTTAGAACATGGTTGAAGACATAGAGGTTAGAACTGCAATGGCATTAAAACAATATTATTTAGAAATCGAAAATTAACAAAACTCTGAAAATGCACATTTTTAAGAGGAACAGTCTGTAAAAGCCAAGGTGTTGAATATTAACAAAATGCGATCAAAATTCTTGGAAAAGAACAAAAGATAGACCAATGAGAAACTTCACTGAGAAATCTTGTTAGAAAAATACGCATATTTTCTTAACAAAATTTGTTGATTACTCAGGCCAGTAAATGTAAACAAATATACTGCTTAATTATAAAAATCAAAATATCTACTCAAATACGAGCATCCATAGAAAATAAGATTTAAACAATTAAATTATATATATATTTAGTGTATCGAGGCAGCAAATAATTTTCTAAACATATACTGTTAAATATAAGAGACAATGAATGTCTATTATGCTTAATCATGAGCCGTTCTAAACGTCCTATTTTGGCTTTAATTTCAGTTGAAAATAAAGACATTTGGATATATTTTATTAAGTGGTTCTAAGCTTTCGGCTCACATGAGCCATCTTCAGAGAGGTTATAAGGATGGTAACACAATAACATCCACCATCAGCGACGATTTTATCTTGTCTTGACATAAAACTCCGCTAAGCAACGGCAATAGTTACCAAAAATAACAAACACAGTTCGCAAATTCGCAATGCTGTTCGATGATGTCACATCGCGTGATAGCGCGAAATGACAACAGAACCATATATTCAAATGCAATGAGCCGAAAGCGTAGAACTAACTTAATAAAAAATTATCCAAATGTTGGAGAATTTTTGTCTTTATTTCCAACTGAAATTAAATCCAAAATACGACGTTTAGAACGGGTCGTGATGAAACATAATAGACATTCATTGTCTTTTCTATTTAACAGTATATGTTTAGAATATATATATATATATATATATATATATATATATATATATATATATATATATATGCGCTGGCCTATGATACATCATACGCTAAAAGTCTGTCTTCTTTAACCGAGCGCGAATAGGTTTGCTGAAATCAACAGTCAAGATTATTTAAGAATTTTAAAAGATCAACGGGACTGATTAGCTGTGATACAGCGAAACAGATCTGTCTGCGGATGACTGTTCGCACTCTCACACCCTGATTGAGCACACTGGAAGAATAGTAGACTTTGAAAAAACAGTAGCTACTCTAGCATCTACGCATCGCTCATTCACTAATTAGAGTACTCCAACTACTGGAGTACGATACATTAATACGCTAAAAGTCTGTCTCCTTCTACCGAGCGCCCATAGCTCAGATGTAGAATCGCGGACTGACGCCAATTCGGCCGGGTTTCAACCCTTGATAAAAGCAATCGGATGTTTAACCGTACTGACAATCTTTGATAGAGCGAAACAGATCTGTGCTACGGATGATTATATATATATATATATATATATATATATATATATATATACTAGCAGTATAGCCAGGCGTTGCTCGGGTATAATGAAAGCTTTAAAACTAATCCATGGTTGTGGAGCTCAGACTCTTTGGACGTTGGCACAAAAGACTAAAAAGTTTCCAGTTAAAGCGAAACCGTAGATTGAAAGAAAAATGAATGGATGTAAGTCAAATTTTGATTTCCTGGTATCGATTTATACATGTATATATTATCGGTTTTCTGCACTATTTTAAGAGCTGCAACCTTGAAACTTCTGAATATTGTTTCTTATGTCTTTGTCTATGAGTGTATAAATTTTGATTAAAATCGGACCACTCGTTGTATAACCCGATTTTTTTCGATAATCGATTTTCGATATTTATCTGGGGTACCTCGACACAAAACCTAGCTAAGAACACTCATAGACGCTTATAGTACAACGGTGTAAATTTTCAAAAAAATCGGTTCAGCCGTTTCGGAGTCTATAGGTAACGGATACACACACACACACACACAGACACACACACAAACACAGACAAAGTTCCATTTATAAATAAGTTTAGATATATATGCATACAGATGATAGATAATATCTAATTCACACTTGTTTTTCTAAACTGAATCATAAGTGTTCAATAATTTTTAAATCCGAGGACTGTGGTAGCCAGATAAAATGTTCTACTTTATTAGAATGTTCCCCGTGTTATTTATCTACAGCTTTAGCAGTATGGATGGGTGCATTAACATCCTGAAATATGGCATTTCCCTCCAGAAACAGCTCTTGCACTACAGGATGAAGTTGATCTCTTAAAATTCTTAAATAGTCTTGATTGTTGATTTCAATAAACCTATTTAAATAATATCTGTAAAAATACAATTTTAGTAAAAAAAAAAAAAATTAAGTACTACTAATATTAAATCCTTTTGTCATTTTAATCAAATTATCCAAAATATTCTGTTATGGTACCAACTGTTATACAGGTTGCAATGAATAAATTGCATAAATTAAACAAAATTTTAAATAACACATCTCATTTTAGGAAATATATTTATCAAAAATACGCAAAAATATCTTGAAATACTAAAAAAGTAAATTTATTCAATAATATCACCGTTCGTATTTGTCTATATTTCTGAGATGAGGTAGTATTTATAATATTTACATTAATCGGATTATTGTCCTCATCTTTGTTGTCACTTGTACTACGTTTCGGCCGTTGTACGCTTCGGCCTTCTTCAGATGCTAGGAATTTCGAAACGAACCCTTTATTACGATCACTGGGCTATACGAACTCCATTCCTTGCAAGGTTACTGGACATCAGTTTTATAAGTCCCAAAAATCCACTTGTTCTTGTCCTAAAGGACACATGGCCCAGTGGGTATAGACGTTGGTTAGTTCCTGACTTGAGTTCAATACCAGGGTACAGCAGTGGTGAATAAACAACTTGCAGAGTAAGAGGGAGATTCTAGCAAGCACGTCTCGCTAGAATCATTACAACTGAGTAGTGAGTTCGATCCTCACTGGGTGCCCCATACTTTCGACCATGTGTTACGTTTAAGCTACGCTTCGTCGTCGTCGTCTTGCGGCCATTGGCCGAGATAGAACTCACTACACCCCTCCAGTATTCCCTGTGCATTTGGAACCCTGGCGCAGTTTGCAGCGAAATTCATAATCTTGTCAAATAGCTGAATACTTGATGCCTCGCCAGGGCTACCAAGGGTGTTTTTATTGTGATACCAATACTAGATGGGTTGCCTCCAGGCCCCATCCTGTTATTTAACCCATAACTGGAGGGAAGTGACGGTTTAATACCTTTCCTAAGAGTACCAGTGCTGAAGTGAATGCAGCGTACTCAACTGGAATTCGAACTCGGATCACCGATTTCTCTTTCCAAGCCGACATCCACTGCACCACAACGCACATCCATTAATTTCGGTGATCGAGCGAGAACCGGTGTATTCAAAGTGATATGGCCGTAAGTTGAAAGCTTCGCTTAGAAAATCACCTTCCTCAAGGGTTGGGCACTGGGCTAACAACCCTGCCCCATAAAAAACAGTTCTTTACGGAAAGAGCAAAAACGCAAAAATTCGTTAATCTTCGTTAATTTCCGTAACATATATATATATATATATATATATAGAGAGAGAGAGAGAGAGAGTGTGTGTTCATTATGATTGAGCACTCTAGAGAGGAAAATTGGAAAAAAAAAACAGTTACCACTTCGGAGATACATGCATAGCTCTTCAGCAATATATATATATATATATATATATATATATATATATATATATATATATAAAGAGAGATAGAGCAAGACGGGTTGATAGATGTCTATTTCAACATAGAAGTATGATAATAATTTTCTATTTAATCCTAAGAATTATTTTGACTTTTTTTTCATTACAATTGATCTGAGGAGCCAAGGAGCCTTCGGCTGGGTCTGCAGGAGCCCTAAGCACGGCCCTATATATATATATATATATATATACATCCATCCATAGATAGATATTCGAGCAGGTATATATATATATATATATACCTGCTCAAATATCTATCTATTGATGGATGGATGCACATATATATGTGTGTGTGTGTGTGTGTGTGTGTGTGTGTGTGTGTCCATTCATCCATCCATCCATCCATCCATCCATCCATCCATCCATATATAGATAGCTAGATATTCGAGCAGGTAGATAATTCAGGTAGATAGTGCGCTGTGGTGCAGTGGATAACGGCTCGGAACGAGAAATCGAAGAGCAGAGTTCGAATTCCAGTGCGTTCAATTACGCGCCAATATCCTTGGGGAAGGTACTAATCTGTCGCTTCTCCCTGCATCTATGTGTGAAATAGCAAGGCAGATTGGGTTCTACAGTCTTGGTTGACAGTCTGTCTCCCGCAGAAAATAATGGCAATCTACTACGGGAAAATCTTCTTGTATCATGGCACTTAACTATTTGAGATAGATAGATAGATAGATAGATAGATAGATAGATAGATAGATGAAAAGGTAAATATACAGATAGCAAGATAGAGTGACATGCAGATCGACAGAAAGACTATAGGTAGATAGATATGACCATTCTGAGATAGATAGATAGAGAGAGAGAGAGAGGGGGCAACCGGTGGACATTAATATATAATAAATGAACAGATAAATATTGAAACAGGCATATATGTACATATATATATATAAAATAAAACAAAATTCCGATGATCAAATTCGTTGAATGGACATTTCTACTAGAAAATTCTCGCGTTTTCAGTAAACGAATTTTATTTAAAAAAACCAAAAGGCAAAATGAACAAATATATTATACCGGTGGGAGTTCAAAAAAAATTCTTCACGAAAAATTAAAGGGGTGGGATTCATAAGAAAGCAGACAGATATGTCTATTTTTATTTTTAGATTTATAGAAAATCCCTACCCCTTAACTGTGCTGAGAGTTAAAAGTTGAAATTTTGTCTTGTCTCGGGTTTTGGGATTTACCTACCTGCTTTTCTTTTGGATTATATATATATATATATATACATATATATATATATATATAGAGAGAGAGAGAGAGAGAGAGAGATTATGTTCCTGGTGATATCGATTATGACTGACTGTAATCAATCTAAATGTTTATGATATTATCATTGCTGATCGATCATTCAAGATTATCTTTTTTCATCTGGTCTGATTCCGCTCCAAATTTCCCCGTTTCCCCCTCTGTTATTCATTAGTCCAATCATTTCGAGCTATTTTATCTGCCATTCTAAATTAATCAAGGAATCGCTAATTCTTCTTCTTCTTCTTCTTCTTCTTCTTCTTCTTCTTCTTCTTCTTCCATTCGTATTTTTTATTATTTTTTTTCTGAACTCTTCACCGTTACAGCATTGATACATAGATTCTAGCTCCATACATTCTTACACATAATACACATTAAATATATCTGTTTTATTTGTTTTTGCTGTTTTTCTTTTCAATTCACTATTTTATGCAAGAAAATTGCACTTGAACTACTGATTTAATCTCACAGCCCAAATATATCTAAACTTATTTATAAATGAAACTTTGTCTGTGTGTGTATGCGTGTGTGTGTGTGCGTGTGTGTGTGTGTGTGTGTACGTTACCTATAGACTCCGAAACGGCTGAACCGATTTTCTTGAAAATTTACACAGTTGTACTATAAGCGTCTGCGAGTGTTCTTAGCTAGGTTTTGTGTCGAGGTACCCCCGATAAATATCGAAAATCGATAATCGAAAAAATCGGGTTATAGAAGGAGTGGTTCGATTTTAATCAAATTTGATGCACACATAGACAAAGACATAAGAAACGATATTCAGAAGTTTCAAGGTTGCAGGTCTTACAATGGTGCAGAAAATCGATAATATATATATATATATATATATATATATATATATATATATATATATAAAAAAGGCAAGATGTTTGTGTGTGTGTCTGTTTATCTGTCTGTATGTCCTTTATGCAAATCCACAATTTTTATCTGATTCTCACCAAACTTCACACAAATATTCTTTAGGCTGATTCTGAGCTCCAGGACCATGGATTAGTTTTAAAGCTTTCATTACACCCGAGCAACGCCGGGCTATACTGGTAGTAGTGAATATAGAGAGCGTAAGCCCTCACTGAGTACTCCAATTTTGTGGCCTTGCACCAGACTTGAAGAGCACGGTAAATAGAAGTAGAAATATAAAATGTCGACATTCTGTTTATTTATTAATATCAGTTATTCAGTTGCATGTCATACGTCATACACACGTGGATGATCATGTCTTTCTCGATCCATGCTTGAATAGGCAGATTTTCCTATAGTAGGTTGCTATTTCTTCCTGCGTTGCTTTGGTTTTATTGTTTTACATTGGTTACCAATCAAGGATATAGTTGTCCTGCTATCTAACCTATAGCTGGAGGGAGAAGAAATAGATTAGAGTATTTGAATGTAAATAAATGCAACGAATTGAACTGGAATTCGAACTCGGCTCTCTGATTTCTCGTTACGTGCGGATATCCATTGCATTTAATATAACCTGCACAAAATTCAATCTCGATTCCGATTATCATCTACAAGCTAATTGTATATTATGCACAAGCATATTCTTTTTCTTTGCTGTGATGTGTCAGTTTGAATCGAGTACCCACTCAACTTTCTATTTTTTCTATAGTCCATCTTTGCGTCTTTAATATCCCTTTGAATCCTTACTTTCCCATCTGTTTGTGCAAGCTTATTAAGCAAGTTTTTAGAATCCTATCTACGTTGCCTCATATCATTTATTCACATGCGAGGAAAATATCTCGTATTTCCTACCATAATAAAATAAGTGTTCAGTACACATTTTTTCTTCTCGGAAAATCTGATATCTTCAGGACAGTTTGAAAGCTAGAGGAGCAGTGGTAAAAAAAACTTTGTTAGCTTGAGTAAGTGGATGGCGGAACAAGGTTTATGAGACACATCAAAAAATATTAAGAACTACAAATGACAGGAAACTGTGGGTAGGCATGACCGCTTGCGTGTTGAAGAGACACAGCACATAGAAGTGAAATATTTTGTAACTGATAAAATTTATTGTTGAGGATTTAGCAACTACAAGTGTGCCGGTGTCGTCAAAAATGACGGCAAAATATTTATATCAATATGCCATTTAAAATGACAGCAAGGTATATACTGATGTATCTACTATTAAAGATACATTACATTAAAGACATAACAAAAACAAAGTAATCCAATCTCATGAACGTAACAGAAGTGGTATATATATATATATATATATATATATACATCCACCCAAAGTCAAACCACCCCACTAGTATTATCAAACATATGCCCTCTTCCACAGAACATAGAATCAGCCAAAACTCGTCCAACAAAGAAATATTCAACAAACACAAAGCTCTCTACAACAAGTCATTAAAAGAAAGCGGCTACAGAAACAAAGACATCCAATATATAACAACCAACAACCCCAACAAGAAAAGTAGAAACAGAAAAATCATTTGGTACACACCTCCTTTCAGCCAAATGATCAACACCAAACTAGGACAGAAGTTCCTGAACTTAATTAAAAAAACATTTCCCAACAAATAACCCCCTCAGTAAAATCTTCAACAAAAATACACTTAAACTTAGCTACAGCTGCACAAACAACCTAGAAAAAATCATAACTAACCATAACAAATATATCCTAAATCAACACGTAAACCAAAATAAAACCGGCAACCAAAACACAACCAAACCCAACAACGAAAACATGTGTAATTGTAGAAACCCTAGCAACTGCCCACTACAAAATAAATGCAAAACAACCTCAATAATCTATCAATGCAACATAACATCCATCGAAAATCCAACCATAAATAAAGTGTATATCGGATCAACTAAGAATACTTTTAAGCAGCGCTGGTACTTGCACCTAACCTCATTTAAAAACAACTTATACCGAAACCAAACATCCCTTTCTACATACTTTTGGAAGCTAAAGGATTCAAAACAGAAACCCAAAGTAAAATGGAAATTCCTAGAAAAAACTAGAACTTGCAACTCACTTAATGACATCTGCCTTTTATGTCTAAGTGAAAAACTACACATTCTCCAGTACCTAACAGCAACGAGTTACTAAACCGTAGAGACGAATTAGCAGTAATATGCAAATATCGCATATATTTATTGCTGAAATTTAAGTAAACAAACAAAAAAAAAAGACAACCAGAAACCCCCCAAAAGAAAACAAACCCTATACAATACCAACAAAAAATAATGCAGTTGCAACAGAATAATAGTTAAATAAATAAAAAAATATATTTTATATTTATAAAATATGTGGTATAAAGGATAGATTTTATAAAAGAAATATATTTCATGAATATTATGAAATGTTATATTTTATAATATTATAAAATAGCTTAATATTATGGAATATTATAAAATATTTGTATGAAAGATATATTTTGTAAAGGATATTTTTTATAAAAAACCAAAAAAATAAAAAAAACAGCAAAATGCACACATCCAAATACAAAAAAAACATACATTAAATTAAGGAGAAACCAACCCCAAAACAAAACAACACCTACCAACCCCTAAACCAAACAAGCTAGGCGCCAGCACCACCAAATCTTTCAAGATTAATAGATCATGAACTCTGCCAAAAACAAACACTTGACCCTAAGACCAGTAAAAAGGTCAACGGAACTCAAAATACAGAGCAACTCCTCTAAAACCCAAAAATAACAAATCCAACACAAATAAACGGCCTTTTCAACTTGATAATTCTCATTTCTAAAAAGAATCACTTGAGGATGAAGCCAAAACATTATGGGCTGGCTTCGAAACATGAAAAATTGTTTGTGTAGTGATACTATGAATTTAAAAACATTGTAACAACCATTACAGTATATATATATATATATATATATATATATATATATATATATATATATTGATTGATTGATTGATTGCTTGATTGATTAATACTTAGTTTTTGGTCCTAATAGGGTTAGACCAGTATATATTTGTATTAAAAGTGTTCTATACTGTAGAACGTTTGAATAGTTTTCATTTTCAAGCGAGTTATTTCGCTACCTTGGTTTCTACCATGAGTGGTGTCTTTAGGCGATTTTTAATAACTTATTAAAAATAAGTTATTAATAATATGTTATTAATAAGTTATTAAAAATCGTCTGAAGACACCACTCATGGTAGAAACCAAGGTAGCGAAATAACTCGTTTAAAAAATGAAAAAATATATATATAGCCCGGCACTCTCTCACGTGATGGGGCTTCCCTGTGCCTCTTCTATAAATACTTCCACGGCTTCTGCTCCGATGAACTTAGATCACTGGTACCCCCTAGGTATGAATTTGCATGAGATACTTGATTAGCAACTAGGTCCCACTCTTTTACAGTAAAACAGATAAAATATAACCCTAATTTCTACTCTAACAGCTTCTTTTCTCGCACTTCCCGCCTGTGGAATTCCCTTCCAAGTACTTGCTTCCCCGAGAGTTACGATCCCCAGGAATTTAAATGTAAGGTCAATAGGCACCTCATATTGCACTAACTCGCACCCATTGGCTCAAACTCTCTGTCCCACCCCCATCCTCGGTATCCTCATCCGTCTATCACCCTCCTCCTCACATTTCCTATAACTAAACCCTCTTTCTCATTACTTTCCCCAATATAACCCCCTGCGCAACAGTGGCAGTGGAATGCATTGCTTGGGATGAAATGATTAAGAAAATATAATATAGTGTTTCGACTCAGATCTTTTGGTATTCTTTTAAAAAATTGATGAAAATTCTAGACACAAACAGCAATATTATTCATAAAAGGCAAAAAAAGAATATTTAAAAACCAATACGAATATGTAAATTGATTAGATCTAATAAAATAAAATCAATTACTATCTAATTTATAATATTAGGTCTGATGAATTTACATCTTCGTATTGTTTTTTTTTTCTTCCCTCTTTCTTTCTTTTTTATTTATTAATCTCTTTTTTCTTCTACGGATTTTTTTCCACAAATAAAGGAAAGTATTTTTCCATACAATACAAAAAAAAACGTTTATTATTATCTTTGTTAATTACCTGATAAGATTCTGTTCATTCAAAATCAAAACAAAATGTACAATCTTATAGTAACGTAGTTTTCGTATGTTGTGATTTTAATAATTCATATATATATATATATATATATATGTATGAATATATACATATACATAAAAATTATATATATATATATATGAATTTTATATATATATATATATATATATGAATTATATATATATGAATTATATATATATATGAATTATATATATGAATTATATATATAGATATTAATTATATATATTTATATAAATATATATACATACATATGAATTATATATATATATGAATTATATATATACATATGAATTATATATAAATATATATATATGAATTATATATATATATGAATTATATATATATGAATACACATACATATGAATTATATATATATATAAATATATATGAATTATATATATATAAATTATATAAATATATATGAATTATATATATATAAATATATATATATGAATTATATATATGTATGAATTAAATATATATATATGAATATATATATATGAATTATATAAATATATATGAATTATATATATATATAAATTATATATATATGAATTATATATATATGACTTATATATACATTTGAATTATATACATATATGAATTTTACATATATATATATATATTCAGGAAAAGATTTTGCAAATAATCTTAATGGATAGTTGTAATATTAGTTTAAATATTAAAATTGATTCAACAGAAAGTTCGGTGTAAATTTAATCAACAGAGCAAATATTAATCTTACGTATAAATTCAATATTTTACATTTTGAGATTAGCCATTTCTACAGGACCTTTAATAAAATAATGGCTTACTTCATCACATCCGGGTAAGAGATGTTATACATCAAAATGTAAAATATTGAATTCATATAGATAGATAGATAGATAGATAGATAGATAGATTTAATATTTTATATTTTTATGTGTATATGTATATCTATGTATATATATGTATATATATATATATATATATATATATATATGCATACATATATATATATATATATGTATGTATATTTATATATATATATATATATGTATGCATATATATATATATATATATATATACATATATGCATACATATATATATATATATATATATATATATATATATATTCACGCAAACATACACACGACGTTCTTTATTATAATAAAGAGAGATTTTTCTTCGTTTTAGTGACGTATTTTTCTGTGTGTGTTTTGATTAATTTAATTCTTGAACTAACACAATGTCAGATTGATATTCAGATTATAATCTACCCGCTCTTTAACTATATATCTTCTTGCTCATTTTAATAATTACCATATCCATATATAGAAAGGAAGCAGGAAAGTTACGTTACACAGCGAAGTGTAAGTTAATTTACCAGCATTAACTATCATGTAGCTGGTTTAATATTCATCTCGATGTTCTCTTCAAAACCCAAAGTAGAATGTGCAATGCTATCGGTCCTGACTTAGCATCTTGACTTCAGTCACCTTCTCACCAATATGACGTGGCTTCCCTCTGTCTTTTCTCCAAATATTTTCATGACATTTACCTGGAGCACCGTCCACGTGAATTTAAGCGTGCTACTGGATTGGTATCTAGGTTCCACCCTTTTATCGTTGAAATAGTTAAATGTTACCCTCCACTTCTACTCCAACAGTTACTTTTCTCACAATTTCAACCTGTGATACTCCCTTCTGTTTACTTCTTTTCCTGATAGCTACAACCTCCAAAAATTTAAATGCAACACTATTTGCCATCTTCTATCTTCTTGAATCATATTTATCTTTTAACTTTTCTCGCTGTACCCAGTTTTTGCTCACACTGTAACCTCCTGTACACCAGGGACAATCCTGTCTTGCTTGGTGTGAAATGGAAAAAAGTATTACATTACAGTTCAGCACTCTTTCATCTTCAGCATTTCAGAATGAAAAGTTTCTATTTCTAAATACGTTTTCTGAGATTTTCCAGTTCTCAATTGATAGAGTTCAAAATACTTTCATGGCTTCTCTATAAATTACTTTCATGGCTTCTGCTCTGACGAACTTAAATCACTGGTGCCCCCTAGATGTGAATTTGCACGAGATACTAGATTGGCAACTAGGTCCCACCCTTTTACAGTGAAATCGATGAAATGTAACCGCAATTTCTACTCCAACAGCTTCTTTCCTCGCACTTCCCGCCTCTAGAATTCTTTACGGCATGCTTACTTCCCCGACGGCTACAACCTCCAGGAGTTTAAATGTAGGGTCAATAGACACCTCCTAACACAGTAACTCACACCCACGCTCTCCAACTTTCTCCATATGTACATCCTAAGTCGTCTATCACCCTCCTTTTTTTTTTAATCATCTCACCCCAAGCAAGGCATTCCACTGCCACTATTGCGCAAGAGGCTACATAGGGGAAGGTAAAGAGAAGGAGTGGTTAGACATAGGGAATGTCAGGAGGAATGAATGTTAGACATAGGGAATGTCAGGAGGAATGGGAGCAGGTTAGTGTGTTAGGAGGTGTCTATTGACCTTACATTTAAACTCCTGGAGATTGTAGCCGTCGGGGAAGCAATCGTGTGGTAGAGAATTCCACAGTCGTGAAGTGCGAGGAAAGAAACTGTTGGAGTAGAAGTTGCGGTTTCATTTTATCGGTTTCACTGTAAAAGGGTAGGATCTTGTTGCTAATCTAGTATCTCGTACAAATTCGTATTTAGGGGGCACCAGTGATCTAAGTTCATCAGAGCAGAAGCCGTGAAAGTATTTATACTCCTTCTGGCATTTGCTATACCCAATCGCGCTATGTAACCCCCTGCGCTACAGTGGCAGTGGAATGCCTTGCTTGGGGTGACACGATTTAAAAAAAAAACTACATAGCTTTGTGGATGAAGAATTAGTTTCCATTAGTCGCCAATGAAAAACAAGCATTGGAGGATTGAAGAGGCGTGAGCAAGTGGGTCGCCAAGGAGTTTTACGACTATATAAATTTTGGGTGAAGTAGATCCCCACTGGCTTCCGACTACCGACAGCCTCTTCGTATGCGCGAACTCTCTCCGACTGCTCTCCTGCTCCACAGAAGCGTGACCATCAAAACATATGAGATTATATACGTGTTCCTCGTTGTATTCTATCTGTATTATACAACATAATCACGTTTGATAGAGACAATGAGGTAGGAGTGAGCACAATACTTTGGGAATACATGCATATTCTTAAGATAAATACAAGACGTTTTATTTAAAATTAATGTTTTTGTCTTTTACCAAGATATCAAAAGTTAAAGAAACTGGCACCAATAAGAACTGAGTCAGTCAGTTAAGTGTCATACGTGATACACGCTTATAAAATCGATCACCCACTTTATGCACAGTAGAAGCTTTACGTATGTTTCCAACTATTATCTTCATTCAGTCAGTTAAGTACCATACGTGATACACGCTTTGGGCGATCATGTCTCAAAGAGACATGACTGATTGGGCAGAAGATTTTCTAACTTGCTATTTAAATTATAGCTGAAGGGAGAAGAGACGGATTGTATTAATAATTAGTAATAAGTGGGGGATCAATGTAATACTTCAAAATAATAAAAAACCGATCCCCCACATTATGCCCAGTAGAAACTTTACCTATGTTTCCAGCTATTATATTCAGTCAGTTAAATGTCATACGTGATACACGCTTTGGGCGATCATGTCCCAAAAGAGACATGACTGACTGAGCAGAAGATTTTCTATCCTGTTATTTAAAGTATAGCTGAAAAGAGAAGAGATGGATTGTGTTAATAATTAGTAATTAGTGTGAGATCAGTTTATTACTTCAAAACAATAGAAAACCGATCCCCCACTTTATGCCCAGTGGAAGCTTTACTGAAGTTTTCAACTGTTATCTTCATTCAGTCAGTTTAGTGCCATACGTGAATGGACAGAAGATTATCCCGCAGTAGGTTGCCATTGCTTTCTGCGGTAGACTGGTTGCCGACCAAGGTTATAGAACCCAATGTGTTCTATTATTTAACCCATGACCGGAGAGAAAAGACGGATTAATACCTTTCCCAAGAGTATTTGCAGTGAAGGCAAGGAATTCAAGGAATTCAACTGGAATTCGAACTCGGCTCTCCAATTTGTCATTCCGAGTCGATACCCATTGCACCACAACGCACATTCACTGAGTAACGCGTTAAAACCAAAACATCTCAGTTTTCTTTATATGACGACGACGCGATGCTTCGATCAATGAGCTACATCGCGAGGTTAGCTGAAGCCCGTTCTCAATATAATCGGAAGTAATTTCAATTCTTTTGTAAGGAAACTCTTTAAAAAAATCAAGAGCACAATATACCTCGTTTCATGAGCATTTCAGTTGCAATAATTTATGGTAATGTGTGGGTGTTTTTACGAATTCATTACTCGTGACTCTGCATGGCATTGTGCAGTTGTATGACATTCGCAGGTAAATTCATTTACTTTATTTGACAAAGAAATAAAGTGTAGCAATGGAGGCAGAACAAGAGAACAAAACATGTTCAGAAACGTAATGTTTACTAATGATTTTGGCTTTCGTTAATAGAATGGCAGACTAAATGCATCAACGATATAATGGTCCAGATAAAACGCAACAGGAATATCAGCGAAATTGATACAGAACTTAATATTCGCGAAAATTCTTCATCTAACAAATTAAGTCAAGTTGAGACTATTACATCTATAGCAACTACACTGCGTGCCAGAATTATATGCAAATCGATTGTTTTGTTCTAACTCCGATTGTTTTTAATAAACATTAATGAAACTTGGTACGTTATATGGCAATATAACACATGTGCAGATCTAAAATTCTAAGCTAATCTGTGCAATAGTAAACAAATGGCAGCCATTTTGGTGACTTGCAGCCTGTTTCAGCGTGCCAACTTTATATGCAAGATGGAACATAAAGTTGCTTTGAGTCAAGCTGAGAAGTCTAAAATTGTCCAAAGGGTTTGTAATAAGATATCTACCTTAGGAATAGCCAAAGAATTGGCCCGTGATCATCGTACAATTAAAAAATTTGTTACTTATCCTGAACTTTGCAACAGACGTTCTGACAAAGGAAACATTCATAAGAAAGCTCCTGTGTTGCATCGAGCCATGAGTAGGATCATGAGAGAAGTCCACTGAAATCCTCTTGAAACTAGCAAAAAAGTGTTTGAAAATGCTGGCGTTCCTGATGAGCCCAAATCAAATCGATGCCGTATTCTGAGGACGGTTGCAAAATGTGCAAAGCCAGAGATTCGCCCTCCATTTAAGGATATCCACAAGAAAAAGAGGACGGAGGAGGCAAGAAATCACATGAAGGTAAATTTTCAAACTCTTTTGTTCGTCGATGAGTGTCGAGCAACCCTAGATGGACCCGATGAGTGAAGGAAAGAATGGTACTGTAATGAGTGTCCAATTCCCCACCGGATCAGGCATCAACAAGGAGGTGGTGGTGTGATGTTTTGGGCTGAAATCATTGGTAATGAGCTGGTAGGACCATTCAGAGTCGCAGATAGTGAAAATAACCGCCAAACTCTACATTGACTTCATTAAGGAACACCTCGAATCCTGGCACAAGAAGAAGAATTCCGGAAAAAGATGGTATTCATGCATGATAATGCACTGTCTCATGCTGCAAGGATAACCACTGAATATTTGGAGAGTGTTTTTGTTAGGCATGGGAAAATAATGCAATGGCCAGCCTGTTCTCCAGATTTAAATCCCATCGAAAATCTGTGGAGCATCTTGAAAAGGAAGATTTACTCCGGAGGAAGGCAATACACCTCCAAGGATGACCTCTGGAATGTCATTCTGACTGCTGCCAAAGAAATTTCATCAGATAAAATCTTCAATGGACCAAAGGTTTTTTCTCTTATTAATAAAAATGGCAATTATATACAATATTGATTGTACTATGAAACCATATTGAAGATGTTTGTTCTGTATTATTGTTGTTCTCAAATTACATATTCCTAAAATAATCAATGTTCTAATTTTCTGTCACCACTTCACCATATTTGACACTTTAGCAATGATTTGCATATAAAGTTGGCACGGTGAAACAGGCTGCAAGTCACCATCCACTTACTCAAGCTCTTCAGATTAGCTTAGAATTTTAGATATGCACATGTGTTAGTGCTGTCATATAACGTTCCAAGTTTCACTAATTTTTATTAAAAGCTATCGGAGTTAGAACAAAAACATCGATTTGCATATAATTCTGGCACGGAGTGTACAAGATGGAGACATCAATCTATATATATATATATATATATATATATATATATATATATATATATATATAAATATAAAAGGTAATCTGTGAGTCTGTGTGTGACTGTTCCCTATGCACGCCTACATTTCTAGGGACACATATCTACAGGGAAGCCAGGCCGACACGTATTGTTTGAGTTTTAAGATCAGCAGTTTTCCCTTTCGCACTTTTTGGCCAATGGAGCCGATTGTTTACATTTGCTCCGTAAAACATCTATAATCTAAGATGGTTGCCAAATTATGTCACAGAAATCAAATCAAACGCGACTAATATTTTTTATTAAAAAATATGAGCCTTTATAATTAATTTTAATTCCAACGTTTTAAAAATTCATTTGGTCAACAACAAAAAAAGTGAATGTTTTTCCAGTATTTTTGAAACAAAAGAAATATTTTAAAAAAGTGTTTTTTCAAACAAAAACAAAATATGTAAAAACTGAACTGAGAGAGTAAAAGTTTTTATATTTCTAATTTCAGTAAAACAAAATATTTTTATGTTAAATTCATTTAGTCAACAAAAAATGTAAATATTTTTCACCGTAGTTTTGAAACGAAAACAAACGCAATGTTGTTTACAAAGTCTCACAAAACAACAAATCACGTCTACGCAAAACTAAAAAAATAGATTTTTTTTAATGGAATTTTTTAACAATTTTGAAACAACAATTTTTTATATAATTATTTCTTTTATATCTCCTACTACTGAAATGTTCTGAGTTGCCCGGGCAACGCCGGGCTATGATGCTAGTCTACACTAAAGAACAGTGTCTACAACCTATTAGGATTTAACTTGATATTTACTTTAAAATTATCAGTATAACAGGAATTATTGCGATATTATAATTTAGTGTTAAATTATTTTTATTAAAACTACACTTGAACATATATGTGTTATAATGGGCTGGCCTTTTATGTGTCGTGTTCTTTCAAGACGTAAGTGGTCATGGCCCTCCTCATCTTCTTACTTTGATGATGATAATAAGTTTTAATAAGTTTCGTATTTTTGTTATTTATAATAAATCTTGTTCTACCATCCACTTACTCAAGCTCGTCAATTATTGTTGTGGGATCTCCCTTTGTATATGATAATGGACTCGACTAAGTGTACATATACTTCAGAGAGAGAGAGAGAGAGAAAGAGAACGAGAGAGAGAGAGAACGAGAGAGAGAACGAGAGATCGAGAACAGTTGAAAGCGATAGTAGGGATCCGTTAGAGTTATCGAAGAGTGCCGGAACTGATACGTAAGTTACCGAGAGATACCGAAGTTACCCAGAGATTACCGCGTCAGAAGTCAGGATATCTCTGAGCTCCACTCAGCTAGAATAATATACACGGATATACTATTTCCAATGACTTAACTTCAAGACTTGTATATATTTATTTATTACTAATAGTATTCCTGGATTTACTAACCTGCGTTCAAGTTTGTATATTACGTTCAATATAACCTACTTTTCTATCTCAATATCTGTTTTGGTTGTTCATTATTTTGTGTGTTTCCTCACCCGGAATCTACGACAATTACGTTACGTGTTGCTTTCCTCTGTCACTCTTTCTCTTTAACTGCCTTTTGAGTATCAGAGTTTTCAAATAGTCTTCCCTCATTATTTGACCTACATATTTCAACAGTCTCTTCATCATGTCTGCTCTGTGGCATCCTATGTATTATTCTCTAGAATCCCATTTCTGTTGCTTCAAGTCTCTTTTTCATCTTTAAAGAGATCGTACAGCAACCAACTACAATAAAAGAAAAGATAATTGTTTGATTCTATCTTTACCTTTTTGTCAACTATCGTCTGCCATCTTGCCTGGTTTATTATATCTTTAACATCTTCTATCTTTTTATTATTCTGATTAAAAAATAAACAGAGCTAACCTTTGCAGTTTTGAAGGAAGTCATTTTTTTTCTTCGTTAGAAATCCGAAGTTGCACTTTGTTTTTAATCATTTAACCCAAAGCAAAGCGATAATGCTTTAAGTCACTTCTTCTTTAAATAAATTGTTCAGTATTCTCTAACATATAGAAGGACAGCTATCACGTGACAGTTCAATACTCTTTTCTTTGTTTCTAACGAAATTTAGTAAATTCTAGTCATATTATTGAAATATTTAAAACCATATTATTTCGTACAAAAAATCTATATCAAGAAAATATTCTTTGATCATTTTACCTCAAGCAAGGCAAAAAAGCCACTAAGACACAAGGGTTAACGAGAGTGAAAAAAACTGAGAAAACGTTAAAACATTAAAAGTTTTAATCATTTCACCCCAAGCAAGGCGATAAAGGTACTAAAACACAAAAGCTTACTAAATGTGAAAGAATCTGAGAAAGAAATTCATTATTTAAGGCGACATGTGACAACTGACGTTTCGTTTTTTTAATTTTTTGAAAATCATAGTCGATTGGGAAGTAAGAAGACGGAAAAGAGTTCTACAAGCGAGAGAAGAAACTGTTAGCATAGGACTTACAATAATATGAGGAGAAGAAAACATAATTAAGGAGAGAGAACAATAAAAGAACGGGAATTAAGAAAACAGAAGATAACGGTTGGCATTGCATTTAAATTTTTGAAGATAATTGTTGACTGGAAAGAAGCCGAAGAAGAGTTGAAAGGGATCTCCACGAGTGAGAACTGCGAGAGAATATTTTTAGCATAGAATTTATGGTTAGTTAGATATAGCAATTACGAAAGAAAATGATGGTATCTCTTAATCTTGCAGTGCGTTTAATTTCATAAAGTCAAGGTACCAAAGAATCCTGGGCATGACGGTAAACTGCATCCGGCAGCAAGGCCTGTGGTTAGAAGGTTGTAAGGAGCATGGAACCATCTCTTAATAGCTGTTGTTCCCAGGTCCGCCCTGACCCGGAGTAGTTACACTTGTTAGGATCCCAGCTATGGGCAAATAGTTAACCCCCAAACTGGGGCCAAAACACTATGAAAGTATAAAAATACTTTTATAGAAATATATACATAAAAATAGAAATTTATAGAAAACTATACATTTTTGAAGGAAATTGCCAACAACACATTTTTAAAGAAAAAAATTATTACCATAGCATATTTTTGAAGGAGAAAAATTATTCTCAGCAAGAAATTTTAGAATACAAATCTAGAAGACATTTTCAGTTTTCTAATATAAAAAAATGTGCGTTGTGGTGCAGTGAATATCGACTCGGAAAGACAAATCGGGGTGCCGAGTTCGAATTCCAGTCGAATTTCTTGTATCCACTTATACAAATACCCTTGGGAAAAGGTATTAATCCGTCTCTTCCCTCCAGTTATGGATTAAATAACAGGACAGATTGGATTCTATAGCCTTGGCTGGCAACCAGTCTACCGCAGAAAGCAATGGCAACCTACTGCGGGATAATCTTCTGCCCAGTCAGTCATGTCTCTTTCGAGACATGATCGCCCAGGCGTGTATCACGTATGGCATCAACTGACTGAATATAAAAAGAATAAAAACAAAAAAAATTAATTAAACCTAAATAAATCAACCTTCTCACTATAACCGAACATTAAAAAATACTTTAAAAACCCAACCTTTTTTGGCATTAAATAACCCACAGAGGTGTTGATATGCCGTTAAACAAAACTCAAACTCTAACTCAAACATAAGGTACCAAAGAGGAAAGTTTGTCAGAAAAATTACTAATAAAATATTCATTGAAAAGTTACGTGACAGTAGTGAGAAAGTGACTGAAGCCGAAATACCAGGTCAAGATCGGTAACATTGCAGATTCTTGTTTATAAGGCATTATTAGTTCTTTGAAATAATATCCCTGAAATACTTAAAACCTTAAGGCGGAAATATTGTATTCGGCCCTGTCTGTCTGTTTGTCTGTCTTACCGTGGTACAGATATTCCAAGACCTGCTGGATAAATTCAGATAAAACTTTTAGGGATGACTAGCTTCATGACTGGCACGATACTATTGGATTTTGGGTACGATCAGATACGAGATAAAGTGTCTGGTTATTTTTCTGTTTTTATTGATAAATACTGAATGACCTTTCCTAGATGATTTTAAATACTGAATAACCTCCACTGTTTTCATGCGTGCATTTAGTTTTGAGGGTGGTCGAGTTCATTTTTTTATTTTATTTCTTGAGAGCTGTTACATTTATTGCAATTATTCTCGTTCTAGTAAACATCTCTTGCTTATCGCTGAGATTATGTCGAAGGTTTTTTTTACTACTATTTCTAATTAATATTAATTATTATACTACAAAGCTGTTATCAACTAACCACCATAGACAATCGCATCTACCTCCCATTAGCATGGGACAGGCTAGCCTCCCAGAGAGTAAAATACTACGCCTCCTTGGCCTTACACTTTCGGCGGACCTCAAATGGAATGACTATATCGAATCCATTGCCAAATCTGCTGCTATGAAAGTCGGCTCCCTGTGCAGGGCCCGGAAATTTTTCCCACCTGAATCTATTCTGCACATATACAAATCTACCATCCGCCCGTGTATTGAATATTGCTGCCATATCTGGCCGGGTACCCCTGCTGCTCTCCTTGGGCTTCTTGACAAAATACAAAGGAGGATCTGTAACGTGGTTGATACTGACTTGGCAGACCGGCTGCAGCCGCTTTCTCACCGGCGTGATGTGGCTTCCCTGTGCCTCTTCTACAAGTACTTTCATGGCTTCTGCTCCGATGAGCTTAGATCACTGGTGCCGCCTAAGCAGGAATTTACACGAGATACTATATTAGCAACTAGGTCCCACCCTTTTACAGTTAAACAAATAAGATGTAACCGTAAATTCTACTCCAACAGCTTCTTTTCTCGCGCTCCCCGCCTGTGGAATTCCCTTCCACAAGTCTGCTTTCCCGACAATTACAATCTCCAGGTGTTTAAATGTAGGGTCAATAGACACCTCCTATCACACTAACTCCCAACTATTCTCAGAACACTCTCATCTACCCAACCCTCATTCTCAGTATCCTTACCCGCCTATCACCCACCCTCTGACATTTCCTATATTTAATCAGCCTTTCTCCACTCTACGTAGCCCCCTGCGCAGTAGTGGCAGTGACATGCCTTGCTCGGGGTGAAACGCTTATAAAAAAAAAAAAATACTAATTAATATACACCTTGAAATAGAACTGTATTTTTTTCACACACACATATATATATATAACATTTTTATTCATTTATCCATAAAGAGCCTGTTTCAGTGATATTTCGAAGTGGGTGTTTTTTCTCTTGAATGCCCTCGGGATCTATTGCTCTTTTCACCTGTTCAAATGCAATACCGACAATTCAACATAATATGCCAGCAAATCACTATTTTTAAGCGAGTGAGCTTTCTGTACGAACTTAATCCTTCGTACTTCTAAACATACTCCAATAATACAATTTTCGTGTTTTGTAAATATAAGTCTATTTTTTATTTATCTATTTACATATTTCACTCTTGCAACCACCGTCAAGCAAGGGAAAAGTGTGTCACGCCTCTCGAATAAAACAATAGTTTACCACCGAAAGGGAACAATGAAATCGGATGTTGTCTTCTTCGAAGGTGGTCTGCATTTTTTCTATTTGCTTTTGAAAATGAAATAACTTATGATTTTTTTCAAGAACTTTATTCGTTAATTCTGCTAAGTTTATATGAATTTTTAATTAATTTTTTTGTTGTGTAGACAGCGTGATAGATACCGCATTCTATTCAGTGTGCTGCGTTCGAATATCAGTAGAGTTTGTTATAGTTTATAAAATGGGGAGTGTTCTAAAAATAGAAAAAGATAGACACACTGATGCCAAGAATTCAAAATTGGGCGGCAAAATAAGGAACCGTTTCTTTTGGTAGAAGTAGGAGTAAGAGTAGGAGTAAGAAGTAGGAGTTAAGGACAGTAGTTTTGTGTAGGAGATTTGAAAAGGGGAAGACGCTAGTCAGTTGACCACTAGAGTTCAGAAGGGATAGGCTCGTTTACTACTAGCATCCCACACTGAAGAGAATTTAGCTAGTCTGCTCCTGTATCCACACAAAATTTAAAGGTTGTAACTTGATGTAAAAACCTAAAGTTTTATACCAAAAATAAACATCATTAATTCAAGTTTGTGTTATCTTCTAATTATACTAAAACGAAGCAATCTCTTCTATGGATAAATTAGCAGGGCTGACTGGGTTCTCTAGCTGTGATTGGCAACCAATGCAGAAGAAAAACTCTGAAATGAAAGCCATATGTAGCTCTGGTTTAGCACAAATCATGAAATAAAGATCAAGAACTTTATAATCCGCTGTTCATTTCCGTGTTCTTGACAAGCTCCAAAGGAGAATCAATAATGTGATAGGTACCGACTTGGCGGCTCGACTACAGCCACTTTTCCACCGACGTGAAGTGGCTTCCCTTTTTCTGTTCTATAAATACTTCCATGGTCTCTGCTCCAACGAACTTAAGTCACTGGTGCCTCTGCAACAGGTGTTTACTCGTGCAACCAGACTGGCAACTGGGTCTCACCGATTCGCAGTTAGATCAACCAAATGCAGACAACAATTCTACTCCTGCAGCTTCTTTTCCCGCACTTCCCGCTTGTGGAACTCGCTTCCTTATTCTTGCTTTCCTGACGGCTACAACCTCCAGGAATTTAAATGCAAGGTAAATACTCATCTCTTAACTACTTGACCCTAGTTCTTTCCACACTGCCCTATATATCCTTTCCTTTCTCTCCACCTTTGCAACTGTCATCACACCTGTATTCTCATCCTTCTCTTGCTCCTTTCTAACTGGTTCGTCCTTCTCCTCACTCTTCTCTAATCCTTTTACTCTTATGTAGCCCCCTGCACATCAGTCGCGTTACCGCCTTGCTCGGGGTGATATGATTAAAAAAAAATCTCTGTTGTGGTCGATATATTATTAACTATTATTACATAAAAAATATTGATTATATTCAAGATAACATATTGCTTGACCGTTGGCGTGTGTCTAAAGGGTTAAAACGTTATTATTTAGTTGATGAGACCCAGGTTGGAACCTCCCTATTGTCAGAGAGGTGAGTTCTGGATATGATCGGTTTGGGAAACTAGGTAAGAATTGGGTATCACCGTTCAGAAAGAAATCCAATGACTTTCGCGTTTGCGCTGATTTTTCCACAGGACTGAATGCTGTTCTGAAAAACTTTCACTACCCTCTTCCTAGTTCCGAAGACATTTTTGAGAAGCTTAATAGGGGGACATTTTTCTCCAAAATTGACCTTAACGACGCTTATTTACAAATTCCTTTTGAAAATGTGAATTCGAAATTATTGTGTATAAATGCGCATCGTAGATTATATAAATTCGAACATTTACCGTTTTGTGTCAACGTAGCACCAGCAATATCTTAACAAGTCATGGATACCATGCTAGGCGGACTTAATATCGCTGTAGTTTACTCAGATGACATTCTAATGAAAAGCCAAAGCGTAGACGAGCATAAGGATCATGTCGACAAAGCTTTTGCTAAAATCCAAGAGTACGGTTTCAAAATTAAAGAGACCAAATGTGATTATTTCATGGAAAAAATCAAATACCTAGGACACATAATCGACAACGGGTTATCGCGATTAAAAACATGCCGGCGACCAATAACATCGCTTCCTTACAGAGTTTTTGTAGGTATAGCAAATTATTACCAGGCATTCATATCAAATATGCATAATTTGCGTGCTTCTTTTAATTATCTCTTTAAAAAAAAAAACAAGCTTTTGAGTTGAGCAGCAGAATACCAGCATACATTTAAAAAAATAAAGAAAACTTTTACATCAAACTTGTTTCTGATGCATTACGACCCCAATTTGGAAATCATTGTTGCCAGTGACGTGTGTTTGTATGGCATAGAGGCGTGCATTTTTCACAAAATGTCTGATGAAACTGTAAAACCAATAGCACACGCGTCGAGAGCTTTGCTTCCTGTAAAAATAAATATTCACAGATTGAAAAAGAAGCGCTTGGGATTATATTCGCATTCGCAAAGTTCCAGCGCTATATTTGTGGTCGAAATTTCCCTCTACAGACAGAATACAAGCCACTACTGACCATTTGGGGCTCAAAGAAAGAGCTGCCTATGCACAGAGCCAACAGACTTCAGAGATAAGGTACAATACTGTTGAAGTATACTGTCAAAATGGGGTACGTGTCAACAAAAAATTCATCCATGCGGATGGATTGTCAAGACTAATTCCCAAGTACAAGGAACCATTGGAAGATACAGTGCTCGCCTCCCTTCAATCAGAAGGAGAATTAAGAACTACCCTTTGTCATATGGTAAGGGAACTTCCAGTGACGCTGGAACAAATAAAACAAGAGGCTCGCTATGATGAATATATTAAGGAAATAAAAGCTAAAATTATTGAAAAGAACCAACTATGGACGTTTTTGCATTTGTGGTCAGGTGTTATTATACAGTGAACGCGTTGTGATTCCGTTCGCACTAAAGAAACGCATTTTGAAAGTTTTTTACGCTGGCCATCCAGGGAGTATTAATATGAAAAGTTGAATGCGTAGCTATGTCTATTGGAAAAGTATGGACAGTGATATAGAAAACGCTGTCAAATCATGTAAAGGCTGTGCGTTGGCAGCCAAGGCACCTTCAATTAAATTCAACCGCTGGCCAAAAACGGACGTACCTTGGTCTAGAATTCACATTGATTTCGCGGGACCTCTAGAAGAATATTACTACCTCACTGTAGTCGACCGTTTCTCAAAGTGGCCCGAAGTATACAGATCTAAAAACGCAACTACAAAAATTGTTATTAATTTTCTTCACGAGCTGTTTACTAGATTCTGAGTAGTAAATACCTTAGTATTTGATAACGGAACTCAGTTTACGTCTTCAAAATTTAGAGAATTCTGTGATATGTTTTTTTTAATCATATCACCACGAGCAAGGCGGTAACGCCACTGATGTGCAGGGTGCTACGTAAGAGTGAAAAGATTAGAAAAGAGAACGCCGGAAACCACATCCTAAACAGGGAACAAGGGATGAGCCTCTACACCTGTTCAATAAACGAGGGAGATTAAACGCATCAACACAGCTCCGTATCATCCAAGGTCAAACGGACTAGCTAAGAGATTCGTAGATACCTTGAAGAGAGCCTTGAATAATGCTAGGGATACACCATCTGAAAAAGTCCTTCAACAATTCCGGAAGGTATACAGGATTACACCGAATGACAAGACAGCAGCTTCACCATCTCCAGCCGAAATGATGTTCGCGTGTCGCATAAGATCTATTCATGATAAACTACCGCAGAAACAAACGAAGCTAAAAAGAACAAACATCGTACCTGCAAAACGGTATAATCCAGGAGAAAAAGTATTTTTCAAAATGTTTAAAGCAACAGGTCTTTTTGGGATATGGGTACGATAGAAAAAAGAATTGGGAATATGATTTATATAGTTAAGGGTCTACAATTCATACATACAAAAAAGTCACCTAAATCAACTTAGGAAACGACTAATTGACAACGGGTTTCCTGAGAAAACAGCGATGGATGTAATATATGAAACTTTAAACATTCCAGCCACCCTAACGGTTCCCGAAATACGCTAGGCGAAAAGGAAAAACAAAGCAACGGAGTTAATAGTGGTCAATCCAAAGCGGAAAAGATATTAAGACTACAAGCAGTTAAAAGTTGTCAAAAGTCTCTGCCGCAAACTTGAAAAGAAAACTTTTCTATAGACTGCTGCGGAGTTGAAATTTTAGGAGTGGGGCGTTGTGGTACCCTCTTACGAGGAATGAACTCTTACTCTTACTATATATAATTACCTGCATGACTTCCGGGAAGGAGTTAAGAAGGCAGTTAAGGCAGTTAGTAAAGCAGTTTAGAACTCAGTTAAGCCAGCTACAGTTCAAGCAATAAACAGCCTCATTGTATCGTTCAAACTTATTTATTTCTATTTACTTCTATTTTTTTTAATCATTTCACCCCGAGCAAGGCGGAAACGCCACTGATGTGCAGGGGGCTACATAAATGTAAAAAGATTAATTAGAAAAGAGTGAGGAGTACAAACTAGTTAGAAAGGAACAATAGAAAGCTGAGAGAGCAGGTGCGATGACAGATACGTAGGTGGAGAGAAAGGGAAGGTTATACAGGGGTGGGGAGAGAGCTAGAGTCCAGTGGTTAGTAGATGAGTATTGACTTTGCATTTAAATTTCTGGAGGTTGTAGCCGTCAGGAAAGCAAGAATACGGGAGCGAGTTCCACAGGCGGGAAGTGCGAGAGAAGAAGCTGCAGGAGTAGAATTGTCGTCTGCATTTGGCTAACCTGACTGTGAATGGGTGGGACCCAGTTGCCAGTCTGGTTGCACGAGTAAACACCTGTTGAGGAGGCATCAGTGACTTAAGTTCGTCTGAGCAGAAGCCATGAAAGTATTTATAGAACAGACAAAAGGGAGGCCACATTTCGACGAATGACAAACAATTACCTTGTATATATGTTCTTGTTATACTAATACACTGTTTTAAACCTACCTTATGTGTTCCGTGTCTTACTTCCGAACAATCCGTTCACTACAACTTTGTGGAGGAGTTTCGCTAAAACAACACCACAACAAATTTGCGACGAAGATTCGTATTAAGTTTTGCCACAACAAATTAGTGACGAAGATCCGCGACATTATCCATGGCTAGGAGATGAGCGATGAATTCGCACCTTCCTTTCCTTAAGTAATTAGTACTTAAGTGAAAGTCCTGGATATGGCCATAAACTACAACTGACAGTAACCACTTTGGTTGATAGATTAAGGTTTTGAAGAGCATGAAACCACCTCAAAATTACTGTTATTGCCATGTCCACTTATACGGTAGCTAAGTCTCTGATCAGGGGATTGAATCTTTTAAGGTAAGTGAAATCACTTCTTAATTGATTTTGCTCCCAGGTCATCCTTTACGGCGGCAAGGCCTCTGATCAAGGGATTGGAGATTTTGAGGAGCGTGGAATAAACTCATAATTGCTTTTTTTTCCAGGTTCATCTTTACGGCAGCAAGGCCTCCGATCAAGTAACTGAAGATTTTCAGGAGCGTTAAACCACCTCTTAAATGACCTTGTTTCCAGGTCAATCTTTACAACAGAATGGCCTCTGGTCAAGGAATTGAAGGTTTTGAGGAGCGTGACATCACATCTTAATTGCTGTTGTTCCCAGCTCCCGCTTCTGATTAAGGGACTAAAGTTTTTAGGAGTGTGAAACGACCTCTTAATTGCTGCTGTTCTCATGTACCCCTTAACGGCATCAAGGCATCTGATTATAAGTGTAAAGTTTTTCAGGAGCGTGAAACGGTCTCTTAATTACTGCTGTTCTCATGTTTACCTTTAAGACAGGAAGGCCTCTGGGAGAGATATTAGAGGTTTATGAGAAGCATGGAATGAACTCTTAATTGCTTTTGTTCCAGGTCTATCTTTACGGCAGCAAGGCCTCTGATCAAGTGACTGAAGATTTTTAGGAGCGTTGAAACACCTCTTAATTACTCTTGTTCCCAGGTCAACCTTAAAGTCAGAAAGGTCTCTGTTAAAAAAATTGAAGGTTTTGAGGAGCGTGAAACTACTTTTTAATTGCTGTTCGTCCCAGGTATATCTCTACGGCAGTAAGACCTTTGATCAAGTAACTGAAGTTTTAAGAGCGTACTACTACCTAGTAATTTCTGTTCTTCTCAAGTCTATTTTTAAGACAGGAAGGCCTCTGATTAAGGGACTAAATGCTTTCAGGAGCGTAAAACGACCTCTTACTTGCTGTAGTTCCTAGGTTTACCTTTAAGACAGGATGGCCTCCGATAGAAAAGATGGAGGTTTTGAGGAGCGTGGAACCACCTCTTAATTACTGTTCTTCCCAGGTGCCCTTTCACGGCAGCAATTCCTCTGATTAAGGGACTAAAGGTTTTTAGAAGCGTGAAACGATCTCTTACTTGCTGTAGCTCCTAGGTTTACCTTTAAGACAGGATGGCTTCTGATAAAAAAGATGGAGGTTTTGAGGAGCGTGGAACCACCTCTTAATTACTGTTCTTCCCAGGTGCCCTTTCACGGCAGCAATTCCTCTGATTAAGGGACTAAAGGTTTTTAGAAGCGTGAAACGACCTCTTAACTGCTGTTGTTCCCATGTCCACCTTTACGGCACCAAGGCCTCTGATTAAGGGACTAAAGGTTTTCAGGAGCCTGAAACAACTTCTTGATTGCTGTTGTTCCCAGGTTTACATTTATGACAGGAAGGCCTCTGAGAGAAAGATTAGAGGTTTTGAAGTGCGTGGAATAATCTCATATTTGCTTTTGTTCTCGATCAAACTTTTCGGCAGCAAGAGATGGGGATTAGAATTTTTGAGAAGAAAAGAATCTCCTCTAAAAGTTTTCAGGAGCGTGAAACGACCTTTTAATTGCTGTTGTTTCCATGTCCACCTTTACGGAAGCAAGGCTTTTGATCAAGTGACTGAAGGTTTTCAGAAGCATGAAACCATCTCTTAATTGCTGTTTTTCTCATGTCCACCCTTACGGCAGCAAGCCCCTTATTAAGGGATTGAAGGTTTTCAAGATATTGGAACCACTACTTAATTGCTGTTGTTCCCAGATCCCCTTTAACGACAGCAAGGCCTCTGACTAAAAGATTGAAGGTTTTAAGTAGTGAGGAATGATCTCTTAATTGCTGTTTTTCCCATGTCTACCTTTACGGCTGCAAGGCCTCTGATCAACTGACTGAATGTTTTGAGGAGCTTGGAACCACCTCTCAATTGCTGTTCTTACCAGGTCCACACTGACTTGTGTTGGTAACACCTGTCAGGTCTCCTCCTATAAGAAAATAGTGACCCTCCAAAGAAAAACAAGTCACTCTGAAAGTTTAAAATTACACTCTTATATTAAAATTACTATAATACATTCTAGTTTTAGTTGAATGCATGCATTTCTGTTGAATATATATTTAGTTGAAGCCATAAAACTGGTTTCAAAATATATTAAGTATTTGGCATTAAATATTCCATAGAGTTTTATATGCCACTAAACAAAATAAACCAAGCAAGCAACATGAAAGAACTCTTGATGTTAATACATAAAATACACTAGAACTTAAAAATAGATCAAACTTTATTACAAAATATAACTTCAATAAAACGACAACATGAAACACGCATCACTGTCTTTAGTAATCATGTTCACACAAACATATATACGATCAAAAACTGAATATCATCTACCATGTTGTTTGTGTTGTTTAAGCAGAATAACATCTATCGTACTTTCATTACTTTATAACTCCCAAAAAATAAACTTCAGCATTAAATGACCCATAAGAAATTGATATGCTGTTAAACAGGGCAAAACAAACGTAGGTGAATGCAATAAAATCAAACCCAGTTTTCCAATTCCTTAATCCGATTTGCTAGTCATAACTCTATGAGGCTTCCATATGATTTTATAAAAATGTTGATATTTATTCCCTATTCCCATTCAGCTAGGAATTTACACTATATATATTAATCTGCTGATTAATGAAAGATGTTTGCAAGAAAGTTTACCGTCCAGGTATACATTAATTAAATTATATGACACGGCAGGCAGCAAGAAATATCACACCAGTACATTTCCGAAAAATCTCGTGGAACGACAACTAACAATGATTTGGATGCTAGAAAAGCTTAATAAAAATCTTCCTTGTCTAGATTCAATGAAAGATGTTTGAAAGAAAGGTTTCTGTCCAAGCCTATATATATATATAATATTTTATAACAGATTTTTTAATTATTACCTTGGATAATACATATTTCACCGCTTTGATGTTCTTAACGCGGCTCGTCAGATCCAAATCCGTTATAAAATATTACTCTGTTAAATAAACGAATTTAACATTGAGTTATCCCGAGTTCGTCTCCTTTGGAATTTACCCGGATTACATACCATGTGTACCACGCTATATATATATATATATATATATATGTGTGTGTGTGTGTGTGTGTGTGTGTGTGTGTGTGTGTGTGTGTGTGTGTGGATTCTGGTTGAGAAACCACATAAAATAATAAATGACAAAAGCAGATATGGAAATAGAAAATTTAAGTTATATTGAACAAAAATATACAAACTGGAACACGGGTTAGTCAATTCAGGAATACTAGGAATACTATTAGTTGAGTCAATATATACAGTGTTGTAGTAAAAACTATGTCCGGGTAATGAGTCTATATAAAACAACTCCAACTTACTATGTGTCTATCATTCCCCAGTCGTGATTCTACCCTTCGGCGGAACCGAAGGCAGAGAGCTGACAGCGACAAAGGCAGTTACTTTTTACAACGGTATTTACCAACCTACCCACGCAAGGTTAGATGTGACACAAGGTCATTTTATTGTGGGTCTTCCCGGCCATATAGCCGGGCCAAAAATGTCTGTCTATTTTTACTGAGTCGTGATTCTACCCTTCGGCAGAACCACGACTAGGTTAGTGCTCTCTGCTCGGAAGCAGAGAGCGCCCTCTACCCGAAGGCAGAGGGCTGGCTGTTTCATAGTTGTAGTAGCAGAGGCAAATGTCAACTGCTCTTTACAACTACTGTTGTTTGTATAGGCAGGATAACATGTAACAAGATCATTCTTGTATCTAAAAAAGGATGATCCACAACAATATATATATATATATATATATATATATATATATATATATATATATATGTATATATATATAAATAATGTTACAGAAAATCCCGAAGATTAACGAAATGGTTTTAACAACCGAAATTTTTACAGAATATCTACTCAAATACGAGTATCGATTAAAAATAATGTTCAAACAAATAATTATACACACACACACACACACACACACACACACACATATATATATATATATATATATATATATATATATATATAAACTGAACACATCATCTATGCCGGTTAAAAACTATCATTTATTTCGACGGGTAAGTTTTTGCTGCCCATCGCATCAAGTCGTAAATTACAAATAGTTCAATTTAATCAGAATATTAAAAAACAGGAAATAAACTGAGTGTTATAGAATGTGCGTTGTGTTGCAATGGATATCGACTCGAAACGAGAACTCGGGGAGCCGAGTTTGAATTCCAGTTGAATTCCTTGAATCCATTTACGCGCAAATCCTCTTTACTCCAGTTAATGGGTTAATTAAGAGGACAGATTGGGTTCTATAGCCATGGCTGGCAACCAGTCTACCGCAGAAAGTAATGTCAACCTACTGTCGGAAAAATCTTCTGCCCAGTTAGTCATGTTTCTTTCAAGACATGATCGCCCAAGCGTGTATCACGTATGGGACCTAACTGACTGTTATAAAGTTGATGGATGGAGGAGGGAGAGTAAACTTTGCAACGGTCAAGTGTAGCGATTGGGGAACATGTGAAAAAAATTCAAGATACATGACTACACAACCATATATATATATATATATATATATGTAGTCATCCGCAGACAGATCTGTTTCGCTGTATCATAACTCATCAGTACGGTTAGACTCCGATTGCTTTTCAACCCAGGATTGAAACCCAACCAAACTGCCATCAGTCGGCGATTGTACCTCTGAGCTACGGGCGCTCGGTAGAAGGAGGCAGACATTTTAGCGTGTATATTATCATTATACACGCTCAATAGCTGAGAGTGTTCTAGTTCATTGCTGAATAAACGATGCGTAAATGCCAGAGTAGCTACTGTTTTTTTAAACTCTACCATTCTTCTCAGGGTGTGAGAGCGTAAATAGTCATCCGCAGACAGGTCTGTTTCGCTGTATCACAGCTCATCAGTACGGTTATCAGTGTTGTAGATATATATATATACAACACATCTGAATATAAATTTATACACACACATAAAAAAACACATATGCATCCACGCATATATACACAAAGTTTCTCTGAAACTCATCTAAAATACCAAACCGGTCTTTCTAAATATTTCCGAGAATTAAAGGGCGGAAATCTTTCCCTATAGATTGAACAGAGGATCATAAATCTCGAAACCCCAATAATTTCAGAAATACATATAATTTATGCTGAGATTAAAAAATTAGAATAATCAAATTTTAAAAGAAATTAGCCACCTATTAAACCAGAGGAATAAGATCATTTCAAAATGCCGTCATAGAAATAAATTTAAATTACCTTTTTAATAGGATTTTAGTTTACTCCATTATAATTCACCTGCAAACTTATTATCATTTTGTGTTGATAATTTTTTGAAAAAAATTATAGTTCAATTTATTTTCATATTTATTACTTATTAAGGAAATTAGGGTTGATTTTGTTCTATGCATTAGATACATAAACCTTTATATGTGTATAATTACTTTATCTAAACTTATTTATAAATGGAACTGTGTGTGTGTGTGTGTGTGTGTGTGTGTGTGTGTGTGTGTGTGTGTGTGTGTGTCCGTTACCTATAGACTCCGAAACGGCAGAACCGATTTTCTTGAAAATTTACACAGTTGTACTATAAGCGTCTGCGAGTGTTCTTAGCTAGGTTTTGTGTCGAGGTGCCCCCAATAAATATCGATAATCGAAAAAATCGGGTTATAGAAGAAGTGGTCCGATTTTAATGAAATTTGATACACTTATAGACAAAGACATAAGAAACGATATTCAGAAATTTCAATGTTGCAGTTCTTACAATACTGCAGAAAATCGATAATATATATATATATATATATATAAGGCAAGAAGCAATTTATTGTTGTTTTTATATAAGTTTTGTGTCTCGCAATACATTTTTCTTTTCGAGTATCAAGATTCATTAGTATTTTTTTAAAGGGCAGGATCCCCAAGTCCAACCCTTGTTATTTAACCCATGACTGGAGAGAAGGGACGGATTAATACCTTTCCCAGGGTATTCAACTGGAATTCGAACTCGGCTCACCGATTTCTCTTTCCGAGCCGATATCCACTGCACCACAACGCACATCCGTCACTATACGCTTACAGTACCTGGTATTCCCAAACGGTCACCCATTTAAGTACCGACCGGGCTCAACGCTGCGAGAATCGGTGTATTCGACGTGATAGGCCGTAAGCCAAGCTATGATGCGTCTTCTTCATTTCGCAGTGCGTCTTGTTTTGTTTTTGTTTACGTTGCCAGGGATGTTTTTTTTCCCCCTTTCTCAACGATCGATCTTTTGAGGTTTGCTTCTTTTCCGTTGTTGGTTTGAATCATGAACCAGGATACATCGAATTACCACCCAAAATCAACATCGACCGGCAAAAAGGGCGAAAATATCACTCGAGAACTTCAGTCATTAACCTGACGAGGGCGTAGAGCACCGAAAATTTGTTCACAACTTTACTGACAGCTAAGGGTCAGAAAACAATCCACAAATAATAAAGTAATTTAACAATGCTGTTAAAAAGGAATATGAATACATTGAAGATTCTTCCTTCTGTTCATCTTCTTCTGTTCTCCATTTTCTTCTCTTTCTCGCTTTTGTTCTTCTTTTCCGTTTTCTTCTCCCTTCATCTCCGTCTCTGTGTAATATAGCAATCTGGCCCCACCCGAGGAAGGTTGATGCAATCGATGGTGTTTCCCGTCGGTGAAGGGGTCGGCGAACGACAAGACAGGTGTTTGAGAAATACATCCTGTCGGGGCCTGGAGCGGATGTCGCAGGGTTATGAGTCGGACTCGTTTGACCTTATTTCCGACAGCGGCGGAAATGACTACGGAGGCAAACAGAACAGGTGTCTCTTGGAATTACGAGGGCGTTGCGTGGGCGAGGCAAAACCGGAAGGAAAAGTCCCGGTTCTAGAAGACTATAAAAAGACCTCGACACACGGATTCGCCAGCAGAGAACGGCCAGTGGAAGCAGAGAGACACCACAGGCAAGACTACACTCCCGTCGACCCATTCTATGTGCGCTCTCACTCTTCCATTCTCTGTTCCACACGGGTTCGTCGTCAGGAATAAAAATATAACCTTATATTTTTATATATGCGTGTTCTCGTTGTTTGTCGTCGTACAGCGATATATAACATCTGTTTTCTTCTTCTCCTCCCTTTTTTTTACTTTTCTTTTCCGTTTTCTCTCTTACACTGTTTTATTCGCTCTTCTTCTCCTTCTTCGTTTTAGTTATAGCACACTTTCTACGCTTTTAATATAAAACCTTGCTAAGGCACACGCCGTGACGTCTGTAAGAAACATTTTGAAGACTGACTTCTAGCTGCTGCTTAAAGAATGAGATCTGTTAGGAATGAATGAACTTCTCGTCGATAACACGATTCTCTTAACGCCTAGCAAGCGACTTCTCAGGGATGATCACCTTTCAGGGATGGGAACTTCTTACGTGTGTCTTGCTTCCTGAATTTGCCCACACTATCGAATTGCTAATACATTCGACCTTGGAAAGCAATGTGAAGCGTATGTTGACAATTCTCAACACTAGCCATATCCAGACTGCGTTCAGAAGAGTGGCGATGACAAATCTCTCGAACTAATTTGGGGAGGAAAGGCTTTTCTGCCAACAACAAGAAGAACAAATGCGTTACTAATGTTATTTTGTATGGCACACATCTCCCCATCATCTCCTTTTACCTTTTTCCTATCCTTCATTTCGTCAATCGTTTTCTTCTCACTTCATCTCCGTCTTCTTCTTCTTCATCTTCTTCTTCTTCTTCTTCTTCTTCTTCTTCTTCTTCCATTGCCATATCTGTTTTTTTTCTCTTTCACCCTTTTGTTTCCCTCTGCTTCTTCTCCGTTTTCTTCGCACTTCATCTTTAATATGGTAATTTACCCATGCACACATGAACTCTTCCAAACTATAACTAATCACAGTTTCTGATTTGTGCAAAAACAGAAATCTATCTCAGGAGATAGCTCTGACAGCCGGACCAATACAGTCACACTGGTAATCTTATATTGCCTATGTTTGTACCCCTGATGTTTGTTCATATATTTGTTTAACTCTATTCCGTATGTTTGTCTTTATTTCTGTCTCCAAACCAGGCAACAACTTGGCGACAAGAACTTTTAAAGACCCCTTGAGCACCCCAAAAGAGTTGCGTACAAATTGTCAATATTAGTTCAACATTGGACACACGGAATTTAATTTTTCGTCACACTTAGTTCTATAAAAAATTACTTGGTAATCCAGAAAAGAAAATCGAACGAAAAACAAAGTGTAATTAATTTACACTAAATTTGAAAGCAAGCCGCTGAACTACGAGAATTCATGTTTTTCGAGAAAAAAGCACTCGTAATTCCCTGAGTGAATAAGAAATTAGTTTGGTTTTTTTTCATTAATTTTCAATTAATTTCTTTGCTTGATTTTTTGTTTTTTGTTTTTTTTGGTTTTCTAGAGTTTTTTTCGTAATTGTATTCAATTTAATCCTAAAAAAACACACAGTTAAACATGGACGGATTAAAATCCGCCATGGTAGAAATTCTTCAGTTCCAACTTGAACAGCAAAACCAACGGAAACGTAAATGGCAAGAGAAAAGGCTGGAATTTCAAAAACAAACAGAAAGCAAACATCAAAAACTTGAAGAAATTCTACTTGAAACTCAACAACGGTAAAAAAAAAAAACTTCCTTGAACTAGCAAACAGGGGACAAATTAGTGAAAACGAAAATGCGTTCTCACAAAACACGATCTGGGGTGAAATAGACACTTTTACATGTTTTCCAGTCGAAGATATAACTTCCGCCTCCTATTTTAAAAAATTTCGATGATATAAACGCCACAGACTGCATAAATTGGTCGGACGCTAAGAAAGTTCGCTTTATTCTTCGAAAACTGGGCACCACAAAACACACTAAATTTATTAACTATATTTTACCCCGGGAAACAAGCGAAGGATCTCACATTAACTGAAGCGGTTTAACTTCTTAGAGAACTTTTGTCCTAAAACTTCACTTTCACAAGAGATGAAAGTGTATGAATTTAAATAGAAAGGATAGTGAAGATTACACCACACGCGTCTGTCGTGAACAAGCATTGCAACGATTTCAAACTGTCAGAATTGAGTGCAAATAATTTCAATTGTCTGATATTTGTTCATGGACTCGTTTCAGCTAAAGACGCTGAAATTAGACGTAGAATTCTGAACAAATTGAAAAATAAGGCAAACTTTACTCTCCACCAAATAGTGGAAGACTTTCAGAGATTCGTAAGCGTACGCCAAAATTCGAAAAATAACGTGGAATCTAGCACAGCTAACATAAGAAAAGTACGCCAAAAGAAAAAACAGTTTAATTCTCCCACTAAGTCAAACTAATCAGATAAGAAACAAGACAACTTGCTCCCTAACCCGTGTTCCGGTTGTAGGTCACTACATTCGTATACGGACTGCCAATACCAGAATAAAAGTGCCTAAATTGTAGCCGTGTTGGGCACAAGAGCTCACAATGTCGAGCGAACATAACGGTTAATAGCTGCGTAAAAAACACAAAATCAGATTAACAAGACGGGTTAAACATGAAGAAATACGGGAAAGTACAAATCCTAATTAAATATATGAAACTACAGTTGGATTCTGGTTCCGATTTAACAATTATAACACAACACACTTGGGAAAAATTGGAAAAAACTTGCTAAGAACTAATATAATGGTCAACTGACAGGGAATAAAATCAAGCTAATGGGAGAACTTATCACGAATGTAACTTTTCATGGTAGAACGTTAAAACTAAAAACGTTCGTTTTAAAGAATACAGAACATTTATTCGGCACCAACTGAATGGAGAAATTTAAGTTGTGAAAAATTTCAATTAATTCATTTTGACAAAAACTCGAAGATCTGACCACCGAGGTAAATAATATAATAAAAGATTTAAAAGGAACTTTTTCCGGTTTTTTCTGTGAGCCTTGGTCGGTGTAATAAGATGACGGCAAAATTCGAATTAAAAGATGATATCCAACCAGTGTTTAAGGTAAAACTAAGTGTGCCATTCTCTTCTTTACCAAATATAAATGAAGAACTCGACAGACTAGAAAGAACCGGTGTATTGTCGAAATACTGTATAGTCAATGGAATTCACCGACCGTCTATGTGAAGAAGAAGTCAAAGGAGATCCGGGTTTGCGCCGATTTCTCGACGGGGCTTAATGCGGCACTCAAGCACTATCATTATTCTTTACCTAGACCTAGACCTATTTCTGGCCCCTAACCAGGCCTCAACAATATCCAGCTTCGTTTTTCTTCTCGTTCTCCGCATTCTTCTCTCTTCATCTTCTTTTCAGTTTTCTTTTCTTTCTCCCTTTTGTTTCCACTTCTCCTTCTTTTCTATTTTCTCCTCCCTTTTTCTTTTCAGTTTTATTATTATTATTATTATTATTATTCTCTATTTTCTCCTCCTTTCTTATCCTTCTTCGTTTTCTTCTTCGCTCGTTTTATTCTAACTTCTTTTCTTTCTTTTTATACTTCATTCTACTTCTTTAAACTTTCTTCTTATTTTTTTCCTTTTTCTCGTTATCGTTTTTACTATCATCTATTTTCTTTTCTCTTCTCTTTTTATTTCTTCTTCTACTCATTTATTCTATTCTCTTTTTTATTTTAGTTTTTCGTCTAATTTTCTAACTTTTTTCTTCTTGTCGTTTTCCATCTTCTTATAATGCCTTCTGTTCAATGTTCCAATCATAAATATTTTTCACTCTTTACCTTCAAGCAATCAATAATCTTTGCTTCTATCTTTTTTTCTATTCTTCTCATTCAAATTTCTGTTCTTGTACAGATTGAGATATTCAGTGAGATCATTATCATTATCGATAAATATAATTCGCATATAAGAACGTTTGTAAAGCATTTCTCAACTCAGCAATACATGACAACTATTTTAAACCGAACTTGTCCAACATTCGCAACATAAGTCAATCAGTTAAGTGCCACAGTTCCGAGACATGATGACTGAACAGAAGTTTTCATCGCAGCAGGTTGCCATTACTTTCTGTGGTAGATTGGTTGCCAATCAAATCTATAGAACCCAATGTGTCTTAACCCGTCTTGTTAATCTGATTTTGTGTTTTTAAACGCAGCTATTAACCTTTATGTTCGCTCGACATTGTGAGCTCTTGTGCCCAACACGGCTACAATTTAGGCGCTTTTATTCTGGTATTGGCAGTCCGTATTCATTCTCATTCATCCATAGCTTGAATGAGAAGCAACAGATTAATACCTTCACCACGGGTATTTGCGCATAAATGAATGCAACAAATTCGACTGTAATTCGAACTCGGCTCACCGATTTCTCGTTCCGAGTCGATATCCACTACACCACAACATATCATTCTGATAATGCCACGTGACCTGGCTTTCCTTTGTTTTTTCTAAAAAATATTTTCGTGGCAACTATTCTGATGAGTTTTTTTCCTTCCTGCCTTGACTGTATGAATTTAAGCATGTTACTAGATTGACAATGAGGTCTCAGCCTTTGACTGTAATCTATCGTTTTAACATTTTATTTTCACGCACTCCTTACCTGCAGAACTCTCTCCCAATCTCTTGCTTCCCTGATCGCTACAATCTTAAAAAATTTAAATGCAAAGTCTCTTACCATCTGCTGTCTTAATACATGCTGTTCCTTTATTGTCTTTTCTCACTTCGTCTCGCTGAAGTTTTCTCTTTCTTTTTCATTCAGTTTTACTCTCTGAATCTTAGGGGCATTATCGCTTTGTTTGAGATAAAATATTTTTAAAAGTAGGAGAGTTTAGATAGTTATAGCTAGGTTACTCCCTGTCACAACTGAGTTGAATCACTCTCATTTCCTCCGAATTCCAAAATGTAAAGAGAAAATAGCTTCTTCCCCAAAACTGCTATTTTGAGGAGAGACTCCCGCGTAGATACTTCCCTGGGAACTACAATCTTTAAGTCAAGTGTCAATCGATATTTTTTAATCATTTTACCCCAAGCAAGGCATTTCACTGCCACTGTTGCAGGGGGTTACATAGGGGAAAGTGATGTGATAGAGTGGTTAGGGGGTTACATAGGGGAAAGTGATGTGAAAGAGTGGTTAGGGGGTTACATAGGGGAAAGTGATGTGAAAGAGTGGTTAGGGGGTTACATAGGGGAAAGTGATGTGATAGAGTGGTTAGGGGGTTACATAGGGGAAAGTGATGTGAAAGAGTGGTTAGGGGGTTACATAGGGGAAAGTGATGTGAAAGAGTGGTTAGGGGGTTACATAGGGGAAAATGATGAGAACGAGTGGTTAGATATAGAAAATGTCAGAAGGCGGGTGATAGACGGGTAAGGATACCGATGATGAGGGTTGCGTAGATGGGAAGTGTGTTTGAGAGAATGGGTGCGAGTTAGTGTGTTAGGAGGTGTCTATTGACCTTACATTTAAACTCCTGGAGATTGTAGCTGTCGGGGAAGCAAGTATACGGAAGGGAATTCCACAGGCGGTAGGTGCGAGAAAAGAAGCTGTTAGAGTAGAAATTGCGGTTAATCCTCTTTATCGTCATGATTATCACTCTAGCTGTTTTTTTCATTCATATCACAACTTATTCATCATTATCCATTTAAGAGTAAACTATATATTGATTGCCTCTCTAGCCTTGCACTGGGTGAACTTGGTTCTGTTTAGCTTGGTTGATTTTGTTGGGTTCTGGGCATGACGGTAAAGTGAATCTGGCAGCAAAGCCTCTGATTGGGAGGTTGTGAGGAGCATGGAACCACCTCTTAATTGCTGTTATTCCCAGGTCCACACTGACCTGGAGTGGTAGCATCTTTTAGGGTCCCAGCTATGGGCAAATAATTAACCCTACAAAATGGGGTTAAAACTCTATGAAAGTATAAAAATGCGTTTATAGAAATATATAAATAAAAATAAACTTTTATAGAAAAACATACATTTCTAAAGGAAAATATAACCAAGAATACATTTTTGAAGAAAAAAATTATTCTCAGCAAAACATTTTTGAACACAAAACTAGAAGACATTTTCAGTTATTTTTAAATAAAAAATAATAAAAACAAAAACCTTTTTATGATAAACGAACATTAAAAAAAACCTTTTTGGCATTAAATTACCCACAGATGTTGATATGCCGTTAAACAAAACTTAAACTTGATCAGCCTCCGCGTTTAATAAATGCCAACTTATAAATTTTGTCTGCCTTCAACTACGGATAAAATGTATTGTTGGTAATTCTTTTATAAAAATTTTATGTATACATATATATATATATATATATATATATATATATATATATATATATGCCTCTGTGTGTGTGTGTGTGTGTGTGTCGTATTGCATGATGATTTCTGCTAAGTATTAATTCGTCACAGAAATGATCATTCGACACATGTAATACGACATTATTAATTAATATCTATAATACAGTGTTCTTGACAGGCTCCAAAGGAGAGTCTGTAATGTGATAGGTACTGATCTGGCGGCTCGACTGCAGCCACTTCCCCATCGTCGAAATGTGGCCTCCCTTTGTCTGTTCTATAAATACTTTCATGGATTCTGCTCAGACGAACTTAAGTCACTGATGCCTCCTCAATAGGCGTTTACTCGTGCAACCAGACTGGCAACTGGGTCCCACCCATTCACAGTCAGGTTAGCCAAATGCAGACGACAATTCTACTCCTGCAGCTTCTTCTCTCGCACTTCCCGCCTGTGGAACTCGCTCCCGTATTTTTGCTTTCCTGACGGCTACAACCTCCAGAAATTTAAATGCAAAGTCAATACTCATCTACTAACCACTGGACTCTAGCTCTCTCCCCACCCCTGTATAACCTTCCCTTTCTCTCCACCTATGTATCTGTCATCGCACCTGCTTTCTCAGCTTTCTATTGTTTCTTTCTAACTAGTTTGTACTCCTCACTCTTTTCTAATTAATCTTTTTACATTTATGTAGCCCCCTGCACATCAGTGGCGTTTCCGCCTTGCTCGGAGTGAAATGATTAAAAATAAAAACTTTATTAATATTAATATTAAGTATTAATACTTCGCAGAAATGATCACAGGACACATGTAATTTTCGAAGTTTTATTTGGAAAAAAAAATATATATGCATGCATCTCTATATCTATCTCTTTCCATCTCTCGCTCTGTTTCTCCCCGTCTCTATCTATCTATCTATCTATCTATCTATCTATCTATCTATCTTACTTTGTCTCTCTATCTTCCTCTCCGTCTCTCACTCTCTCTGTCCCTCCATCTCTCTCTACCTATCTATCTCTATCTACATCGCTCTATCTATCCATTTATCTATTTATCCTTTTTTATGTGCTGTGTCCCCTCAGGACGCAGGCAATCATGTCTCTCCACAATTTCTTTTCCCTTGGAGCTCTAAATGAATTCTGGAGTTATTTCCTATTCATTTTTTTTTCAGTATATTTCTCTCATTTTAACTCTTTGAGCCTTCAATAAACCACACTTAATTGAAATCATTTTCTCCATAATTATTCAACATTGCCCGATGACAAGGCAAAATTATGAAACAGAAATTTCCGTGTCGAAATGTAAATTAAATTAATTTTAAATAAAAAACAAATTTAATTATACTAGGCTCTACGATTAATGTTGGATTGAGCACTTTTTAAAAAGATAAATGCCGACGAACTAGAGATTCTAAATCTGTTAGTTATCTTCATCGGGTTATATATATATATATATATATATATATATATACGCTCTCACACCCTGATTGAGTGTGAGAGCGGGAGAGTGTGAGAGCTGGAAGAGTGGGAGGCTTTTTAAACAGTAGTTACCCCGGCATATACGCATCGCTCATTCAATAATGAATTGGAGCACTCTGGCTATTGGGCGTGTTTATACGCGCTAAAAAGCCTGCCTTCTTCTGCCGGACGCTCGTGGCCTAGGGGTAGAATCGCCGACCGACGCCGACGCGGTCGGATTTCAATCCTGGGTTAGGAAGAGAACGGAGTCTAAGCTGTACTGGTGAGCTGTAATACAGCGAAACAGATCTGTCTGCGGATGACTATACTATATATATAAATATATATAAATATTAGGACATACAAGATCATGAATAGCCACCTATCCCTGTCCTTTGTTGATCATAATATATGTTGTCTTGTTATTTTTCCCATAACCTTCTCAGTCATCTAAGTTTAAGTCTATCAAATATACCACGCGCTGATTACCCCTGTTCTTTTTCCTTCTATCTACCCTGTGAGTATCAAATTTTCCAAGTCCTCCTTTCTCATTGTTGGGCTATGAAGAAACTCTTTTCTGCGAAAGACAATTTTCATTAGGGAAACATGCCAGGACGCAATTCACTCGTTTTAATTTTTCAGTTGAGATGTGAAATTTGTTTTATTGTTTTCAAATAACTGGATGATCTTGTCTTTTACGATATTTCTAAAACGAATATAAGGGAATTGAAACTCAGCTCTCACATTAAAAATTCCGAACCATTATCAATTACACCACCCGTATATCCAAGATGAGAGCATATAGTTTTTCCCAAGTTTTAGCTGACCAGAATCGACGGTGCTTAACTTCGTTGGATCGTACGAGAACCGCTAGTTTCAACGTGATATGGCCGTAAATAAGACGCAAGTGGTTAGGGTTAGTGTGATAGAATTGGAGACAAACATCATTGACGAGACAGAACAATAAAAGAAGTTGAATCAAGTAAGTAGAAGATAATGATTTACATTACATTAAAAATTTTGAAGGTCAAAGCAAGAAACCGATAAAAAAGTTACAAAATCCAGAGAAGAAACTATCAGTATAGAACTTATAATAATATGAGAAGAAAAAATAATTAAGGGGAGAGAACAATAAAAGAACAGGAATTAAGAAGGCAGAAGATACTGATTGACATTGCATTTACATTTTTAAAGATCAAAATTGACTGAGAAGTTAGAAGTCGAAAAAAGTTCCACTAGCGAGAGAAGAAACTGTAAGCATAGAACTTATAATAACATGAGGAGAAGAAAAAATAATTAAGGAGAGAGAACAATAAAAGAACAGGAATTAAGAAGACAGAAGATACTGATTGACATTGCATTTACATTTTTAAAGATCAAAATTGACTGAGACGTTAGAAGTCGAAAAAAGTTCCACTAGCGAGAGAAGAAACTGTAAGCATAGAACTTATAATAACATGAGGAGAAGAAAAAATAATTAAGGAGAGAGAACAATAAAAGAACAGGAATTAAGAAGGCAGAAGATACTGATTGATATTGCATTTACATTTTTAAAGATCAAAATTGACTGAGAAGTTAGAAGTCGAAAAAGAGTTCCACTAGCGAGAGAAGAAACTGTTAGCATAGAACTTATAATAATATGAGAAAAAGAAAAAATAATTAAGGAGAGAGAACAATAAAAGAACAGGAATTAAGAAGGCAGAAGATACTGATTGATATTGCATTTACATTTTTAAAGATCAAAATTGACTGAGAATTTAGAAGTCGAAAAAGAGTTCCACGAGCGAGAGAAGAAACTGTTAGCATAGAACTTATAATAATATGAGAAAAAGAAAACGTTATTAAGGAGAGAGAGAGAGAACAATAAAAGAGCAGGAATTAAGAAGACAGAACATAACTATTCTCACTGCATTTAAGTCTTTTTGAAGATCAATATTGACTAGGAAGCAAGAAGCCGGAGAAAAATCTACCAACAAGAGAAGAAACTGTCAGCTTAGAACTTCTAATAATATGAGGAGAAGAAAGCATAATTAAAGAAAGAGAACAATAAAAGAACAGGAATTAAGAAGACAGAAGATACTGATTGACATTGCATTTACATTTTTAAAGATCAAAATTGACTGTGCAGTGTGACACTATCTCCCACGGTGATGCTTTCCCTTTCTCCCGCAGGGATACTTTCCTTTGGTTGGTTTAAAACAACGGAAAAAGAAATTGATATTGGTGATATTATTAATGTTTTATTGCGTCAGGCGATGTGAGCATAGGAAAAAAGATAATAATTTTAGTACCATCAAGTGCTTCTAAAAACACGGGAGCATAAAATTTAATTGTTGTATGAAAATAATCATTTCTCTTCTATCATGTTTTTATAAATATCACTGCTTTCATGTTCAATATAAATTTCCCTTGAAATGTTGATTCCGCTAATCTGAAAACGCGTAGAAAAACAAGTGTCAGAGTGATTTGATAAGGTCACCCGAAGGCCAAGGCCACTGTTGAATACAACAGTCCGAAATGGCCCGAGCTGGATTCGGTTCGGTGTGAGTTGGCATGATCTCATTGGTCGAGCTAAGACATCCGCAAATCGAATGGGCGGAGACCGATTTTCATTGGCCGAAGGCTGTGAGCCGGCCGAATCTCCAGAGAGGATCGAAATTGGTTGTAAAAATAGATGCTCGACACAAAAGTAGATAACTGGAGTAGATAGACTAAACTATCGCCCGGTTCACACTCCACCCACATCTATTGAACAGGTGAAGAGGCTCATCCCTTGTTTCCTGTTTAGGATGCGGTTTCCGGTTTTCTCTTTTCCAATCTTTTCACTATTTTCTTTTTTTATTTTTTTTCAATTGGAGTAGATAGACTAAACTATCGCCCGGTTCACACTCCACCCACATCTATTGAACAGGTGAAGAGGCTCATCCCTTGTTTCCTGTTTAGGATGCGGTTTCCGGTTTTCTCTTTTCCAATCTTTTCACTATTTTATTTTTTTATTTTTTTTCAATTGGAGTAGATAGACTAAACTATCGCCCGGTTCACACTCCACCCACATCTATTGAACGGGTGAAGAGGCTCATCCCTTGTTTCCTGTTTAGGATGCGGTTTCCGGTTTTCTCTTTTCCAATCTTTTCACTATTTTCTTTTTTTATTTTTTTTTCAATTGGAGTAGATAGACTAAACTATCGCCCGGTTCACACTCCACCCACATCTATTGAACAGGTGAAGAGGCTCATCCCTTGTTTCCTGTTTAGGATGCGGTTTCCGGTTTTCTCTTTTCCATTCTTTTTACCCTTACTTAGCCCCATGCGCATCAGTGGCGTTACCGCCTTGCTTGGGGTCATATGATTAAAAAAAAAGGTTCAGTTTTGTCAGTTGGGTGACAGCTTTTGAGTTAGAGCTGCTATCAGTCGAAATGTAGCAACTGGGTGAAAAATGGCCCCAGCCAGGGAGCCATGACCCACGGCTGGTCGCCCACTAAAGAACTTATGGCTAAAGAGTTAATTTCAAATGAAGCCTGCCGCAAATTAACTCAAAGGAGTTGATTTGGAAAAATGCGCCATCGACATGAATCCTGAAAAAACGTTATTGTTATTTTTTTTTAATCACGGGAGACTCGAAAATTCTGATTCTTCGTTCGCTCAACTTCGGCAAATTTCGTTAAACTCCGTTAAGAACCCGAAAGGACTTTGCTGTTTTAGAAGTTACACAGAAATATTGACAATCCTGATTATAGACAATTAATGAAAAGACTTTAACGAAATACGAGAAGAGACTTTGGCGAAATTTTGAAGAGATCTGTTTATTTCAGCACTAACGAAACTTAGACATTTTACTTGAAGATTAGAAGCTATGATGCTTTTGGCGAACTTTCTCTCTCCGTTGTAAATATCATCTCCGACAACTGTATCCTTGGGAAAAGAAAGACATTGTTTTTTCTTTATATAAAGACATTCTACGTAGCTCTCCAGGCGTGTTCGACTTGTTCATTTATTTTATTAATTTTTTTTTTTTTTTTTTTTGGCGCCGTGTTTTGTTTTGTTTTTTTTAAACCACAAGTATACACCAGTGTCCAGACTGGCTAAAATGAATGACTATTAATATTGCAAGACGAGACCTCTGGGATCTAATCACAACGTGGGACAGTGGCCCGTTGTTGCAAAAGACGCCCTGTAACCCAGCTTTTGTGGCGACATCATCGGACGGGATCGTCCCGACCAGCGACAGCGACCAAACCAACCGTACAACCGGGTGGCAGTGTCACAACTGGGATCGTCACGACCGTCAGCGAGAACGAGCGTCACATTAGACAGACGGCCAGCCCGACTTGAGGCGTCGCATCTGGTGCCGTTTCGACCAGGATCTGGCCTGAGGGCAGCAGTCCGCACTGCGGTATTATCACAGCAGTCGAAAAATATTTCCACAAGCGAGATAAGAAAATGTTAGCATAGAACTTATAATAATATGAGAAGAAAACATAATTAAAGAAAGGGAAGAATAAAAGAACAGAAATTAAAAAGATAGAAGATAACGATTGACATTGTATTTACATTTTTGAAAATGAAAGCAAGAAGCCAGAAAAGTGTTCCCCGAGTGAGAAGTGCGAGAGAAGAAACATTTATAATCTAACTTACGGCTCCAACTAGCTGTAAAATGAAGAATTCTTAGCGCCAATCTAGTACTATGCTTAATTTTATTATGTCCTCGTACCATACAGAAAAAAAATGGAGAAATAGTCTTTTGGAAATAATAATGATTAACATATGCAAGTCTTACTAATTAACCCATAGCTAGGGAGAAGAGGTAGATTACAAAAGTATTTGCGCGTAACTGAACATAACGAATCCAACTGGAATTGTAACTCGGCTCATCGACCTACCATTATCCATTTTCTGTCTTCTTGAAACACGTGCTTTTATTGTCCTTTTCACTAAAGTCTTCTCATTCTCTTCCACATCCAGTAACTCCTTACGTCTCAATGGCATTAGCACTTTACTTGAGGTGAAATGATTAAAAACAAATTGCAAGTTCGGGTTTCTAACAAAGAAAAAATTACTTCCTGCATAGGTATAGCTCTGTTTTTTTATTGTTTGTTTTTTTATCAATAAAAACGGTAAAAAATATTAAAAACTAGCAATATAGTCCGGCGTTGCTCGGGTGTAATGAAAGCTCTAAAACTAATCCATGCTCCTGGATCTCAGAATCTTTCGACGTTGGCACGAAAGACTAAAAAGTAATAGTTGTTTCCGGTTAGAGCGAAACCGTATACTGAAAGAAAAATGAATGGATGTAAGTCAAATTTTGATTTCCTGGTATCGATATCAAATAAGTTTTTTTCGTCGTAAACTCAATTTTGAAGGTTAAATAAGTCCTCTGAGTAAATGGTATCATGGCTGAGACTAAGAACTACAAGTATACCTACTTAGAGCCAAACCCGAAGCAAAAACTAAAATAAAAAGGCTGAAAAAATACAGACACACAGGGAGATAAACAGACACACACACAAACATCTTGCCTTTTATATATATATATTATCGATTTTCTGCACTATTGTAAGAGCTGCAACCTTGAAACTTCTGAATATCGTTTCTTATGTCTTTGTCTATGAGTGTATCAAATTTGATTAAAATCGGACCATTCTTTCTATAACCTGATTTTTTCGATTATCAATTTTCGATATTTATTTGGGGTACCTCGACACAAAACCTAGCTAAGACCACTCGCAGATGCTTATAGTACAACTGTGTAAATTTTCAAGAAAATCGGTTCTGCCGTTTCGGAGTCTATAGGTAACGGTTACACACATACACAGACACACACACACATACACACACAGAGACAAAATTTCATTTATAAAAATGTTTAGATATAAAGTTCTAGGCAAGATGGCAGACGATAGTAGACAAAGAAAGGTAAAGATACGTTTAAAAAAGGATATTTTCTTCTATTGTAGTTAGTTGCTTGACAATTTTCTTAAAGATGAAGAGCAGACCTGAAGCAACAGCTTCTACAGAAAGATGCTGAGAATACCATGGAGTGAACATGTGAGTAACAACGAGGTTTTAAAAAACAAAAAAGGAAACATCCTTAACATCATGAAGAGACTGTTGAAATTTGTAGGGCATGCAAAGAGAAAAGCGGGCTTGGAAAATCTGATACTCAAATGACAGATTGAAGTTAAGAGAGACAGAGGAAAATATCGCATAAACTACTGGGCGAGCGTGAGTAAATGGGTAGCGGAACAGGGTTTAAGAAAAATAACAAGATAACAACATTTGTTAAGAATTGCAAGGAAATTTCGAAAAGCCGTGATAGCCCACGTCCTGAGGAGACACGGCGTAGAAAGAAAAAGTAGTTAAAACTAAACGTTGTTAACGTCGTCTAGTTAAAAAAATATTTAGACAACACAATACGACGGCAGTTGAGATTATTATCATCAACTTCCTTAATAACAAAAGATAAAAAACAATTATTAAGAGCTACAAAGGATAGGAAATTGTGGAGAGCCATGATCGCCTACGTTCATAAGGGACACGGTACATAAAAGAAGAAGAATGAGTTCGATTAAATGGATGGTGAAACAAGGTTTAGGACAGACAAAAAAAAATAGATTAAATTGTATTAAGAGGAAATAAGGACAGGAAATTGTGGAGAGTCATGATCGCCTATCTCCATAAAATACGCGGTACATAGAAAAAGAAGAATGATCTCGAGTAAATGATTGGCGGAACAGGGTTTTAAGGATAGATAACAAAAAGATAAAATTTATTAACCGCTAAAAAGGGTAGAAAATTGTGGAGAACCATGATCGCCTACGTACCTGAGCTCAATTAAATTGATGGAGGAATAAGGTATAGGAGAGGCATGATATTCTACGTCCTGAGGGGACACGGTACATAAAGAAATAATAGTTAAAAGTAAACGCTGTTATCGTCATCTAATTTTTTAAAAAACCTCTAGTCAACATAATACGACGGCAGTTTACAATATAATCATCAGCGTCCTTATACATGGGCGAGTGATCTATCAAGAGAATCGATCGTTGAGAATAAGCTTTCGTTTTGCGTTGTAATCACGAATTAGACAGTCACATTGACATATAAATGAGTAATTCTTGAAGAAACCGAGAGAAACATATCGCCTTCCGAGTCCCATTTCGTTAAGAGCCACTGCAGAACGCTACCCGATATTTATTACAATGAATTTTCTACATGGTCCAAAGACAAACAGTTTGAAAGAAAGAAATTAATGTAGGAAGATTGTATTGCATTAAAGATCTGTCTCAGAAAATCAACATTTGAATTTCTGGGTTTTATCTCAAATTGAATATCAACGATATATTAAATTGAATATTAAACGATATATTAAATTGAATATCAACGATATATTAAATTGAATATTAAACGATATATCAAATTGAATATCAACAATATATTAGATTGAATATTAAACGATATATCAAATTGAATATCAATGATATATTAAATTGAATATTAAACGATATATCAAATTGAATATCAATGATATATTAAATGGAATATTAAACGATATAACGAACTGAATATCAACGATATATTAAATTGAATATTAAACGATATATCAAATTGAATATCAACGATATATTAAATTGAATATTAAACGATATATTAAATTGAATATCAACGATATATTAAATTGAATATTAAACGATATATCAAATTGAATATCAACGATATATTAAATTGAATATTAAACGATATATTAAATTGAATATCAACGATATATTAAATTGAATATTAAACGATACATCAAATTGAATATCAACGATATATTAAATTGAATATTAAACGATATATCAAATTGAATATCAATGATATATTAAATTGAATATTAAACGATACATCAAATTGAATATCAACGATATATTAAATTGAATATAAAACGATATATCAAATTGAATATCAACGATATATTAAATTGAATATAAAACGATATATCAAATTGAATATCAACGATATATTAAATTGAATATTAAACGATATATCAAATTGAATATCAACGATATATTAAATTGAATATTAAACGATATATCAAATTGAATATCAACGATATATTAGATTGAATATTAAACGATATATCAAATTGAATATCAATGATATATTAAATTGGATATTAAACGATATATCAAATTGAATATCAATGATATATTAAATGGAATATTAAACGATATAACAAACTGAATATCAACGATATATTAAATTGAATATTAACGATTTCAATTTCAAGGCAGGTTTGCTTTTTGTAAGAAATCGAAGGATTCTAATCATGAAAACGTTGTTGAATTATCCTAAATGCCAGTCGAAAAATCTGTACATAAATGAATCTTCTTTTGCTTTCTAATTTCAACCACTATCGTGGGCCATTGTGAATAATCTATTTTTAAATAACTCCACGGTTTTTTAACCTATCAAATTCGGTGTTAATAGACTCCAGCGCATCAAAAACTATATTTCTTTTCGTCTTAAATACTAGTATCACATTTTCTTTTAAAACCTTTAAAGACTTTGACTTTGAACATTTCTAACCTATCAAGTTCGATGTTAATAGACTCCAACGCATCAAACGGTATATTTCTTTTAGTCTTAAATACTAGTATCACATTTTAATTTGTAGAATCTGGGTGCGTCGGGAGTCACCAGTGTTATAGTAGTGGTGAGTGTTCCTTGAACGTCGGGAGTCACCAGTGTAGTAGTAGGGGTGCGTGTTCCTTGAACGTCGGGAGTCACCAGTGTAGAATCTGGGTGCGTCTTCCTTGAACGTCGGGAGTCACCAGTGTTATAGTAGTGGTGAGTGTTCCTTGAACGTCGGGAGTCACCAGTGTAGCGTGGAGGTGCGTGTTCCTTGAACGTCGGGAGTCACCAGTGTAGAATCTGGGTGCGTCTTCCTTGAACGTCGGAAGTCACCAGTGTTATAGTAGTGGTGAGTGTTCCTTGAACGTCGGGAGTCACCAGTGTAGAATCTGGGTGCGTCTTCCTTGAACGTCGGGAGTCACCAGTGTAGTGTGTAGGGGTGCGTGTTCTTTGTACGTCGGGAGTCACCAGTGTAGTAGTAGGGGTGCGTCTTACTTGAACGTCGGGAGTCACCAGTGTAGTGTGTAGGGGTGAGTGTTCCTTGAACCTCGGGAGTCACCAGTGTAGTAGTAGGGGTGCGTCTTCCTTGAACGTCGGGAGTCACCAATGTAGTAGTAGGGGTGCGTCTTCCTTGAACGTCGGGAGTCACCAGTGTTATAGTAGTGGTGAGTGTTCCTTGAACGTCGGGAGTCACCAGTGTAGTATTAGGGGTGCGTCTTCCTTGAACGTCGGGAGTCACCAGTGTAGAATCTGGGTGCGTCTTCCTTGAACGTCGGGAGTCACCAGTGTTATAGTAGTGGTGAGTGTTCCTTGAACGTCGGGAGTCACCAGTGTAGAATCTGGGTGCGTCTTCCTTGAACGTCGGGAGTCACCAGTGTAGTGTGTAGGGGTGCGTGTTCTTTGTACGTCGGGAGTCACCAGTGTAGTAGTAGGGGTGCGTCTTCCTTGAACGTCGGGAGTCACCAGTGTAGTATTAGGGGTGCGTCTTCCTTGAACGTCGGGAGTCACCAGTGTAGTATTAGGGGTGCGTCTTCCTTGAACGTCGGGAGTCACCAGTGTTATAGTAGTGGTGAGTGTTCCTTGAACGTCGGGAGTCACCAGTGTAGAATCTGGGTGCGTCTTACTTGAACGTCGGGAGTCACCAGTGTAGTGTGTAGGGGTGCGTGTTCTTTGTACGTCGGGAGTCACCAGTGTAGTAGTAGGGGTGCGTCTTCCTTGAACGTCGGGAGTCACCAGTGTTATAGTAGTGGTGAGTGTTCCTTGAACGTCGGGAGTCACCAGTGTAGAATCTGGGTGCGTCTTACTTGAACGTCGGGAGTCACCAGTGTAGTATGTAGGGGTGCGTGTTCTTTGTACGTCGGGAGTCACCAGTGTAGTAGTAGGGGTGCGTCTTCCTTGAACGTCGGGAGTCACCAGTGTAGTATTAGGGGTGCGTCTTCCTTGAACGTCGGGAGTCACCAGTGTAGTATTAGGGGTGCGTCTTCCTTGAACGTCGGGAGTCACCAGTGTAGTGTGTAGGGGTGCGTGTTCTTTGTACGTCGGGAGTCACCAGTGTAGTAGTAGGGGTTCGTCTTCCTTGAACGTCGGGAGTCACCAGTGTTATAGTAGTGGTGAGTGTTCCTTGAACCTCGGGAGTCACCAGTGTAGTATTAGAGGTGCGTCTTCCTTGAACGTCGGGAGTCACCAATGTAGTAGTAGGGGTGCGTCTTCCTTGAACGTCGGGAGTCACCAGTGTAGTATTAGGGGTGCGTCTTCCTTGAACGTCGGGAGTCACCAGTGTAGTGTGTAGGGGTGCGTGTTCTTTGTACGTCGGGAGTCACCAGTGTAGTAGTAGGGGTGCGTCTTCCTTGAACGTCGGGAGTCACCAGTGTTATAGTAGTGGTGAGTGTTCCTTGAACGTCGGGAGTCACCAGTGTAGAATCTGGGTGCGTCTTACTTGAACGTCGGGAGTCACCAGTGTAGTGTGTAGGGGTGCGTGTTCTTTGTACGTCGGGAGTCACCAGTATAGTAGTAGGGGTGCGTCTTCCTTGAACGTCGGGAGTCACCAGTGTTATAGTAGTGGTGAGTGTTCCTTGAACGTCGGGAGTCACCAGTGTAGAATCTGGGTGCGTCTTACTTGAACGTCGGGAGTCACCAGTGTAGTGTGTAGGGGTGCGTGTTCTTTGTACGTCGGGAGTCACCAGTGTAGTAGTAGGGGTGCGTCTTCCTTGAACGTCGGGAGTCACCAGTGTAGTATTAGGGGTGCGTCTTCCTTGAACGTCGGGAGTCACCAGTGTAGTATTAGGGGTGCGTCTTCCTTGAACGTCGGGAGTCACCAGTGTAGTGTGTAGGGGTGCGTGTTCTTTGTACGTCGGGAGTCACCAGTGTAGTAGTAGGGGTGCGTCTTCCTTGAACGTCGGGAGTCACCAGTGTTATAGTAGTGGTGAGTGTTCCTTGAACCTCGGGAGTCACCAGTGTAGTATTAGGGGTGCGTCTTCCTTGAACGTCGGGAGTCACCAATGTAGTAGTAGGGGTGCGTCTTCCTTGAACGTCGGGAGTCACCAGTGTAGTAGTAGGGGTGCGTCTTACTTGAACGTCGGGAGTCACCAGTGTAGTGTGTAGGGGTGAGTGTTCCTTGAACCTCGGGAGTCACCAGTGTAGTAGTAGGGGTGCGTCTTCCTTGAACGTCGGGAGTCACCAATGTAGTAGTAGGGGTGCGTCTTCCTTGAACGTCGGGAGTCACCAGTGTTATAGTAGTGGTGAGTGTTCCTTGAACGTCGGGAGTCACCAGTGTAGTATTAGGGGTGCGTCTTCCTTGAACGTCGGGAGTCACCAGTGTAGAATCTGGGTGCGTCTTCCTTGAACGTCGGGAGTCACCAGTGTTATAGTAGTGGTGAGTGTTCCTTGAACGTCGGGAGTCACCAGTGTAGCGTGGAGGTGCGTGTTCCTTGAACGTCGGGAGTCACCAGTGTAGAATCTGGGTGCGTCTTCCTTGAACGTCGGGAGTCACCAGTGTTATAGTAGTGGTGAGTGTTCCTTGAACGTCGGGAGTCACCAGTGTAGAATCTGGGTGCGTCTTCTTGAACGTCGGGAGTCACCAGTGTAGTGTGTAGGGGTGCGTGTTCTTTGTACGTCGGGAGTCACCAGTGTAGTGTGTAGGGGTGCGTCTTCCTTGAACGTCGGGAGTCACCAGTGTAGTATTAGGGGTGCGTCTTCCTTGAACGTCGGGAGTCACCAGTGTAGTATTAGGGGTGCGTCTTCCTTGAACGTCGGGAGTCACCAGTGTAGTGTGTAGGGGTGCGTGTTCTTTGTACGTCGGGAGTCACCAGTGTAGTAGTAGGGGTGCGTCTTCCTTGAACGTCGGGAGTCACCAATGTAGTAGTAGGGGTGCGTCTTCCTTGAACGTCGGGAGTCACCAGTGTTATAGTAGTGGTGAGTGTTCCTTGAACGTCGGGAGTCACCAGTGTAGTATTAGGGGTGCGTCTTCCTTGAACGTCGGGAGTCACCAGTGTAGAATCTGGGTGTGTCTTCCTTGAACGTCGGGAGTCACCAGTGTTATAGTAGTGGTGAGTGTTCCTTGAACGTCGGGAGTCACCAGTGTAGCGTGGAGGTGCGTGTTCCTTGAATGTCGGGAGTCACCAGTGTAGAATCTGGGTGCGTCTTCCTTGAACGTCGGGAGTCACCAGTGTTATAGTAGTGGTGAGTGTTCCTTGAACGTCGGGAGTCACCAGTGTAGAATCTGGGTGCGTCTTCCTTGAACGTCGGGAGTCACCAGTGTAGTGTGTAGGGGTGCGTGTTCTTTGTACGTCGGGAGTCACCAGTGTAGTAGTAGGGGTGCGTCTTACTTGAACGTCGGGAGTCACCAGTGTAGTGTGTAGGGGTGAGTGTTCCTTGAACCTCGGGAGTCACCAGTGTAACGTGGGTGTGCGTGTTCTTTGTACGTCGAGAGTCACCAGTGTAGCGTGGAGATGTGGGTTAATGTTTCTTTTGTTTGGCCTTTTGTCATACTTAACCGAACTCCCTACGGCTTACAAGTTTTATGCAGAAATTATCATCAGAAGGTTTTCATCAAAAGGTTGGTTGTCGGCAGGCTGGAATATATGGAATTGTGTGGAATGGTGTAGAAAAGAGTAAGAATAAAATATACATTTTGCATTTTAAAATAGAAATTTATTAAAAGGAAAGAATAACAAGAATTCATAGAAATTAATGTTCATTGAGAAAGTTAAGGGCATCAAGAGTTCGTACAAAATGGTCGGAGTAGTAATTCTTGAAAGAGATAATGAGAAAGAGAAAGAGGACAATGTCCAAGTCACTTGAAGTTTGAAGTTACATTTTAAATGTGTGTCTCTCGGCTCCTAATGACTCTCTTTCTCGCTGCCCCCATCTCTGTCTCTGATGCTGCGAAGACATTTATATGTCCTATTGAATTTCTCACTGGATCGCCAATTCCTTTCAAGTCGTATAAGTCACTCCCATTCGTCAAAAATTATTTTAGCACCTACTTGCGAAATCTGGTTTCGACTTTTTCGTTAAGCACATGGTCAATCCTTTTTCTATTTGGGAAAACCAGGATATCACACATCGTTGTGAATTTTTGTAAAAGTGAAAAAGAAAGTTGTTTTAATTAGTTTATTATTCACTACAATGTCACTTGGAGTCGACGTAGTCTTACTGAATTTCGTAGTAAGGATATAAGGCTAGCTCCCGACAGGCTCTCTACTCACGATTTTTGGCTTCAGTATAAGTCCTGTTTTTGGTTTGAATCTGTAAACAAGATCTTTCTGTACAACCCAAAAGAAAAAGTCTGATTGTGTTAGGTTTGGTGATCGTGAAGGCCACCTAACTGTTCCACGTCGTTCTATCCATCTCAGCTCAAAATTAAGATTTAACCATTCCCGAACCTGTTAGCCATATTTAATCTGATGACATCATAAATTAGTATATTTTCTTTTTTGGTCAGTAAAAGTTAATAATAAAAAAGGGATTACTTTTGTCCTTTATTCCAATTTTTCGGTCGCACACACATTTCTAAATTTAGCGAATTCTTCTAGTTGATCACTTCTTTTTTAAAGAGTGTCTTTGAATCCTTATTCTTTCAAGATTTTGTAAATTGCAGTAATGTTTAAAACACGTGTCTTGCTCTATGAATATTTCCTTTCTTCTTTTGTTTGATCCTGCTCATAACCCACTTGCCTATGAGCAGAGGAATCATATATTTTGATATTATTCCTCTCTAAAGTGATACTAACCTACCATAGGCTCCCTCGGTGTGGTTTAAAGGTTATCAGGCTTCCATTGCTAAATTAGTTGCAATTGAATAGTGAATTTTAACCTCACTGAGTGCCTCATACATTCGGCCTTGTGCCACATCTAAGCTACGCTTAGAAAATTATATGGGACCTTGTGTCACATCCACAACTCAGTAAAAAGTACGAGGTAAATCTTATACCGATTTATAAAGAAGATACATCCATAAATAGATCGTTTCTGTTACATGTGTATTTTTTGTTCTCTAGATTTTCTCTTCTGCTTATTTTTGTTATTGTGTACTTTTGTCTTATTGCATCTCTTTTTCTATGTGGCGTATCCCTTCTTGTCCTTTATAGCCCTTACTAAATTTTGTTTTTTCTATAGCTCTTAATTCCTGTTCTGTCAACAATTTATACAAGCTCATTAGTTAGGTTACGCTCCGCTTTTCTCTGTTCCTCTGATTTTCAATATATATTTTGAGATGCCAAGGATCGTTTTTCTCATGATATGCCTAAGAAATTACGACTCTTTTTGCAGCTCTTTATAATGGTGACGTCTTGCTTCCATTTTCTCTAAAAGTTCTTTATTGTACACGTGTTTAGTCCATGGCACTCTCAACCAAACTCACGATAAAGTGTCAGAAAAGATAATGAGTGTCAGTATTTCAACAAAGTATAGGAGCATCATCTGCATACCTGATGTCGTTCAAGTTGTGGCCTCCAATAACAAATCCTGGCGTGTCATCTAGAGTCCGCAAAATATTCGCGCTGTACAGGTTGACCAAATCCGGTGAAAATACACATCCCTGTCTTACGCCTCTTTCTATCTTTGTAAATCTACTGAGATCGTTACCTGTCCGTATGGATGCCGTTTGTTGCCAGTAAAGATTCTTGATTACTCTTATATCTTTCCTAAAAATGTCGAGGCTGCCGAGCATCTCCATCAATTCTTTGTGTCGTATCTTGTCGAATGCCTTCGCATAGTCAATGAAACATAGGTACAAGTCTTTCTTCATTTGTATTGCCCTTTCGGAGAGCATCCTAATCATGAATATGGTGTTCCTTGTTCCAGTATGATAATGCTGATTGCAGACACGGAAAGGAAACTACAAGACCTCCTACAGAAGGTAGCGGTAGAGAGCGACAAAAAAAGTCTACAAATAAACTTTAAGAAAACTGAATGCATGGTCATCAGCCAAAGGTGCAACCCAAAATGCCAAATACAGGTGGGGGATACCAGAATAAAGCAGGTGCAATAAAAATTTAAATACCTAGGAAGTGTTCGAACAGGAGATGGAAAGTGCGACACAGAGATCCGAAGACGAATTGTCATGGCAAAGGACGCGTTCCAGAAGCTGAGTAAAGTACTAACACACAGGAAAACTTCACTAGAAACAAAGAAAAGAGTGCTGGATTGCTATGTGATGTCAGTTCTTCAATACGGCAGTGAATGCTGGACAATATCATCGAAAATGAGGACAAAACTGGAAGCAACGGAAATGTGGCTCTACAGAAGGATGCTGCAGATATCGTGGACTGAGCATGCAAGCAACGATGCGGTGTTGGAAAGAATGGCAACGAAAAGGAAATTAATACTGAGCATCAGGAAGAGACAACTGAAGTTCCTGAGACACGCAATTAGGAAGGAAAGCCTGGAGAACGTGATACTGACTGGCCAGATAGAAGGAAAGAGAGACAGAGGAAGGCAGCGGATAATATATTTGCAGGGCCTGATCAGGTGGATGACGGAACGGGGGTTGCCAGGAGTAACAGGAGCAAGCATACTGGCAGCCACAAGAGATAGGGAGACGTGGAGAACCATGATCGCCTACGTCCTGAAAGGACAGGGCACATAGAAGAAGAAGAAGAAGAAGAAGAAGAAGAAGAAGAAGAAGAAGAAGAAGAAGAAGAAGATAGGAGCATCTAAAGAAACTTGTCAAAGTGAAGAAACTCGATTTAGGTACCTCCACTAAATCGTTAAAAAACAACATTGTATGAATAAAAAAAAGGCCTCACTCTTAATAAAAACGAAATTTTCCATCAAAATGTTTATATTATTATGAAGGGAAGCATCAAAGAAATTTTAGTGGAACATCTTGTTTTGATTTGAGTTACCAAAACGCTACGAGAGTTTACAATGGAAAATGTAATATTACATCAATCACTTTTTCCGGTGACAAACACATTAAATTGGAAATTTTCGCAAAAATCAAATAATTGTCAGATTTTAATGAAATTTTCAGTACTCATTCACAAATGAATGGAATTATTCAAAATTATTATTTTTAAAAATCTTGGTAAAAATATATATTTTTTACATCTTTTACCCCACTCCACGTGTAATATAACGGTCTGGCCCACCCAAGAAAGGCTGATACAAGCCGTGTTGTTTCCGGTCGGTGAAAAGTAACGGATGTCACTTTGACCCTATTTCCGGCAGATGCGGAAATAACTCAGAGGCAAACAGACAGGTGACTCTGAGAATTACGTAGGCGTCGCGTGGGCGTCGCGTGATCAAGGCAAAGCCGGAAGAAACAAGTCCCGGTTTTGGAAGATATATAAAGACCGCGAAAGCACGGATTAGGCCAGTCAGAGAGACGAGACAGTCCGGTAGACCAGACCAGAGGAGCAACAGATACGACGACACTCCCCCGTCACCCCGTCAACCCTTAGGAGCGCGCTCTCTCGCTCTCTGTTCACTAGGCTACACGGTCCATCGTTCATTAATAAAAATATCACTTGATATATTTTTATATACAGACGTGTTTGTTGTTTATTGATATACAACACACGTAAATCCATTAAATTTTAATAAATTTTAATTTGTTGCGGTAAGTGGTTCTATTAGTTAAACGCAGGACTCCTTGGGGAATATAAATCATCTAGTCTTTTTTTAATTTTGCCTCTGTATCTGAAACCTGTTCCGAATAGTAAAATAAAAAATGCGATAAAAGTCTGATATTATTTAATTTGACAAGTTTTAAATGCTTGAATAAATAATAAAAATTAAGGACATTATAGTCTGAAGAAAAAAATCGATTACTAATGAAATTTTAAAAGAATTGTTTTCATTTTTTTAATCATAATAATTTATAAAGCTTTAAAAAATCTTTTAAAATACTTCAAAGATTTGTTGCGGTTAGATTTTTAAGTTAAAAATTGAAGATTATATTGCCTATCGAAAATTGAAAAGTTTAGTATAAATCGTTTGACATTCATAATTTTAAAATGATTTAACTTTTTTGTTGTGTGTGTAATTGCAGTTTTTGGTTTTTTGGTTTTTTGTATGGTAATTTCTGTGTAAATTAAAAGGTCATAGTTTCCTTCCCTTACTTGAAAAAATTTTTGTTCAATTTTGTCACTTGTGAACGCTTTACACTTTTATCATATCGCTAATCAACAACCTGTCAACATGTCAAAAAGTTCAACTCTGTGATTAAGAAATAGTTTTATTTTAAATTTCACGCTATAAATAAATAATACTTGTGCAAATCAGATTAATTTAACATAAAATTTGCTAATTTTTCAAAAATAATATGTCACAGATGTATATTTTATTTTTGCAAGATTTTTAAAACCGAGAATTAACTTTTGTTTACAAATGTGTCCATCACTTAAAAATGGCCGAAAAGTTAAAAAATAAAAGAAAAATTGAAACATTTTAGATTCCAATCAAAACAACTTCTGTTTGAAATACACCAGAGTATTTTGTTTACTTGAAATTGTAATTTTAATTATTTAGCTTTCAATTAAACTAAAATAAAAATTTCAAGAAAGCTTTTCATTTTTAAAAATTCAATTTAAAATTTAGATATCGAAAATGACTCGAGAAACATAAATAAATTGTGTTAAAGTTACCACCCAGTGGTACATTTGTACTCTTCAGGCGATACATTAACTCTGAGAGAGTAACGACTTGTGTAAAATAATTGATTCATCCAGATCGCATAGCGTATTCTTTTCAATTTCCACATTTTAAGAAGCAAAGCTTTTAATTAAGTTATATCAAGAGTGGGGTGATTTTTGTCACTTCATTAAAGGAGCATTCTTTCATTCTGAAACTTGCTTATCTCGTTGATATATTTGATGCCCTGAATAAGCTTAACCCGATTTTCCAAGGAATATAGATGAGAGTTTGTGAGTTTATAGCTAAGCTCAAAGCATTTCGTGAAAAAAAAAAATCGGCTCTAGAGGGGAAATATCTAGTATGGTACCTTGTCTATGTTTAGTACGGTAACTGAATTTCTAGATCATAATTCACAATCTGAGACCAACAACATCACAAACTTAGCAACTGAGAAACGCCCCCCTAGGTGACTTCAACTCTTTTCGTGTCCGTAATTACAGGGGATTTACCGTACTCGCCACGCTTGACAATGCGTGCTGGCGAAGACTATTTAAACTATAGCTGTATTTACTTGTGTAGATGGTCGTTGACTCATAGGAGCCCTTCCAAAAGCACACAGGTTCTTTTTATTGGTCTTTTAGGGTGCCTACACCACCGTTGGATGTGCGCTGTGGCGCAGTAGATATCGGCTCGGAACGAGAAACCGGGCAGCCGAGTTCGAATTCCAGTTGAATTCCTTGCATTCACTTACGCGCAAATATCCTTGGGAAAGGTATTAATCCGTCTCTTCCTTCCAGTTATGGGTTAAATAACAGGACAGATTGGGTTCTATAGCCTTGGTCGGCAACCAGTCTACCGCAGAAAGCAATGGCAACCTACTGCGGGATAATCTTCTACCCAGTCAGTCATGTCTCGAAAGAGACATGATCGCCCAAGCGTGTATCGCGCATGGGACTTAACTGACTGACACCACCGTTATATTCACTCACGTGCAAATACCCTTGGCCATCTTATGAATCCAGCTCATCACCCCTTGTAACACTTCTATCACTAAACACTTATTATCGCCAAAAATAAAATTAAATTTCGTACAAAATATTTAGATTTCGGTATTAAATAACCCGTAGTCATGTTGGAATAAAAAACAACCAAACAACAATTTTTAACCCCCATCCGAACAACATCTATACACTACATTATCGTCTTTTAAAAAATAATTAATGCATTCACAATAACATTTTCACTAAATCTGATCACATAAAGTTATATTTTTATCCTTTTCTGATCGATGTAACACATATTTGATTATTAATGTTAATCGTCACCGGAAGCGGAAGTGGTCATCGATATTTTCTTCTGTCCTATATTAGATCTAAAGAGACATCCACAGCTGCCGCATGGTAGGATAGGATGGTTCAGAAGATTTTATTTGGGCTCGCTTCCTCGTCCTTCCAACGGTAGCGGCGAAGGTGAGAAGCAATGTTGTAACCCTAAAAGGTTACTGCATGAGAAATCACCAAAACAGAGATTGGGAATAATAGTATAGCAACAAATACAAGACTCGCTCACTGCGTGAAGTAGATACACTGCTAGTCAGTATAACCACTCTACTCTTCCTTTTACTCCAATAGTGTCCATGTATTTAAGAGGATAGGAACATAAAAATACTGTATATAGGTAGGTATTAGCAATATTTATTTTATTCAGTGAAACTTAAATCCCGATAAATATTTGGAGCTTCGACAAAACGCGTCATATTTCTATAAGTTCAAAATGCACTATCCAGCGGTGTAAATATTCCTTTTTATATATATATATATATATATATATATATATATATATATATATATATATTGTAAATTTTAATGCTTCTAAAACGAAGCTACTGTCAATTAACCATCATCGACAATCTCACCTACCTCCCATTAGCATGGACCAGGCTTGTCTCCCAGAGAGTAAAACACTACGCCTCCTTGGTCTCACACTTTCAGCGGACCTCAAATGGAATGACTATATCGAATCCATTGCTAAATCCGCTGCTATGAAAGTCGGTTCTCTGTGTAGGTCCCGGAAGTTTTTTCCGTCTAAATCTATCCTGCACATTTACAAATCTACCATCCGCCCGTGCATTGAATACTGCTGCCATATCTGGTCGGGTGCCCCTGCTGTTCTCCTTGGGCTTCACGATAAGGTTCAGAGGAGGGTCTGTAATGTGATAGATACCGACTTGGCAGACCGCCTGCAGTCTCTCTCCCACCGGCGAGACGTGGCTTCCTTGTGTCTCTTCTATAAATACTTTCACGGCTTCTGCTCCGATGAACTTAGATCACTGGTACCCCCTAAATACGAATTTGCACGAGATACTAGATTAGCAACTAGATCCCACCCTTTTACAGTGAAACCGATAAAATGCAGCCGTAACTTCTACTCCAATAGTTTCTTTCCTCGCACTTCCCGACTGTGGAATTCTCTTCCAAACGATTGCTTCCCCGACGGCTACAATCTCCAGGAGTTTAAATGTAAGGTCAATACACATCTCCTAACACACTAACCTGCTCCCATTCTATCAAGCACTCTTCCCATCTGCTCGACCCTCATCCTCGCTATCCTTACTCATCTGTCACCTTTCTCCTGACATTCTCTATGTCTATCCACTGCTTCTCTTTACCTTTCCCTATGTAGCCCCATGCGCAATAGTGGCAGTGGAATGCCTTGCTTGGGGTGAGATGATTAAAAAAAAAAAATATATATATATATATATATATATATCAGAAATTAAATAGACAACAATTGCATATTATCATATTATAACAAATTATTATATTATATTCAGAAATATTTACAGTTTTCTGTTAAAATTAAATCAAATATATTTTGTAATTTCGTCAAAACACCTCATTTTTCTTGGGTTCAGAACTCTCAATCCCGTGTCGCAAATACTCCATCTTAAAATTATAATCTATATACAAAGAATGCAATAAATAATAATTGCAAGTTATATTAAATCATTATATTATTTTTTGCAAAATTCACATTCTCCTTTAAAGTTAAATCAAAACCAGTCATCTTTCATCTTTCCTTGAGTTCAAAAAGGACAATCCCGTGACGTAAATAATCCGTAGAATAATTGAAATAAATATTAATTGCAAACTATATTAAATCCTCATATTGCTTTTAGAAATATTTACGTTTTTCTGTTAAAATTAAAGTCGATTAATTTTTTGGAGCTTCGGCAAAATTCGTCATCTTTCCTTGAGTTCAGACCGCCAAGAGCAAGTTATATATAAAGTTATATATAAAAGTGGGAATATATAATATAAATGAAAGATAATAATCGCAAATTATATTAAATTATTATATTGCATTAAGCAATATTTACATCATTGGTAAATTTTCGCTTTAGATACCGACGGCTTTTCCCTCTTCAAATTTATCCAAAATAGCATTATTTCTGTGCAAATGTATATGCTGAACTCAAATCAACAATTACTTATTGAAGAAACTTACTTTTTTGCTTTGAAAGTCCATAAAAAAACGAACTATATCTCGAACCTTTTCTCTCCTGTAACTCTCACGAAATCATGTAATTAACTGCAGAATGACGTTCTACGTAGGCAGCAATTTTGGTCGAATTTTGTCCTTTACTGAAACTTCCGGCGATGTACTTCCTGTTTTGAGAGCAATAAGCGTAGAAATACAATAGCGCATTACTTTCATTCTCGGAAGTACATCGCCGGAAGTATCAGTAGATGAAGAAAAATCGAGCAAAAATGTGCCACAATTCGTTGCATTTCGCAGTCCGTCATTCTGCAGTTAATTAAATGCCTTCGTAAGAGTTACAGGAGAGAAAAAATGCAAGATATAGTTCGTTTTTTTTATGGATATTAATTAAGTTAAATAAAACCTACATCTTATATTGAACGAGCAGGATAGTCCAGCGTTGCTCGGGTGTAATGAAACCTTTAAAACTAATCCATGGTCCTGGAGCTCAGACTCTTTGGACGTTGGCACGAAAGACTAAAAAGCAATAATTGTTTCAGCTAAAGTGAAACCAGAGACTGAAAGAAAAATGAATGTATGTAAGTCAAATTTTGATTTCCTGGTATCGATATCAAATAAGTTTTTTTCGAAGTAAACTGAATTTTGAAGGCTAAATAAGTCCTCAGAGTAAATGGTATCATGGCTGAGACTAAGAACTACAATTATACCTATATAGAGCCAAACCCGAAGCAAAAACTAAAATAAAAGGGCTGAAAAAAATACAGACATACAGGCAGATAAACAGACACACACACACAAACATCTTGACTTTTATATATATATATTATCGATTTTCTGCACTATTGTAAGAGCTGCAACCTTGAAACGTCTGAATATCGTTTCTTATGTCTTTGTCTATGAGTGTATGAAATGTGATTAAAATCGGACCACTCCTTCTATTACCCGATTTTTTCGATTATCGATTTTCGATATTTATCGGGGGTACCTCAACACAAAACCTAACTAAGAACACTTGCAGACGCGTATAGTACAACTGTGTAAATTTTCAAGAAAATCGGTTCAGCCGTTTCGGAGTCTATAGGTAACGAACACACACACACAGGCACACACACACACACAGTTTCATTTATAAATAAGTTTAGATAGATAGATAGATAGATAGATAGATAGATAGATAGATATGGAAAGACATACATAGATAGACAGATAGATGTGGAAAGACTGCGATAGATAGATAGATAGATAGATAGATAGATAGATAGATAGATAGATAGATAGATAGATAGATAAAGGACTACGGATGACAATTTATGCTCTCGCACACCGATTGAACACTGCGCAAAGGATTTTCCCGCAGTAGGTTGCCATAAGGGATTGGTTGTTAACCAACCAATTTTGTAGAATCCGATCTGTCCGGCTACTCAACCCATAGCTGGACGAAGAAGTGGCGGAATAATAACTTTCCTAGGGATATTTGCGCTTAAGAGAATGCAAAGAAGTCAACTTGAATTCGAACTGAGCTCTCCTATTTTTCATTCAGAGTCGATGCCTCTTCTATAAATACTTTCACGGCTTCTGCTCCGATGAACTTGGATCGCTGGTGCCCCCTAGGTTCGAATTTACACGAGATACTAGATTAGCAACTAGATCTCACCCTTTTACAGTGAAACCGATAAAATGCAACCGCAACTTCTACTCCAACGGTTTCTTTTCTCGCACTTCTCGACTGTGGAATTCTCTTCCATATGACTGCTTCCCCGACAGCTACAATCTCCAGGAGTTTAAATTTAAGGTCAATAGACACCTCCTAACACACTAACATGCATCCATTCTCTCAAACACTCTTCCCATCTACATCCTAACCCGTCTGTCACCCTCCTTCTGACATTTCCTATATCTAACCACTCTTCCTCACCACCTTCCCCTATGTAACCCCCTGTGAAATAGTGACAGTAGAATACCTTGCTTGGGGTGAAATGATTAAAAAAAATATATCCGCAGTAAACTCTCATAATTTTACTGTTAAATTTAGCAGATGTAAAGTTTTATGCTAACAGTTACATCTCTCGCACTTCTCGCTTGTGAGGCTTTCTTCCTGCTTCTTGTTTTCCAGTCAAGTTTGATCTTGAAAAACTTAAAAGTAATATCAATTATTATCTTTTGTCTTGTTCTTATTTTCGCTTCATCGTTGTAATGTTAGTGAGTAACAAATTGGTGCATACTAAATACAATAATAATCTCAATACAGCGAATTTCATAATCAATAAGCTTCCGCCTTTTCTTTAAACTTAGTTTCACAAACTTCGATGCCAACAGAAAGCACATCAAAGAAAGACCAACAACTAAATACCGTGGCTTCAATTATATTCTTCGACGGGTTCGTTTTCCGGATTTTTTTTTATCACGTTCTTCAAGATTGGTATTGATTTGACCAACTCACATATTTAGATTTTTATATTCAAGAACAAAAGTGGCGCGTTTAGCTCCGACAAAGTTCAGTCGGTTTATGTGTGCAATATTGGTTAAAAAAATGTGATTTGGGGTTGTTTTTTTTTGTTTTTGTTTTTTTTTGTTCTTTTGTTGCTGTTGTTTCTTTTTGTTTCTTTTTGTTTTTTGTCGTACTTTCTTTTAGAACTAAAACTTTTTTTTAAAAAAAATAGAAAAGAAATGTATTAGAATGAATACATATTTCATTGAAAGAGACGGACAAGGAAAACGTATCAGTTTTTATTTAATTTTTCTAATATTCATGCAGTTTTCCGTTTCTACACACTTTATAAAAGTGTGTAGAAACAGTCCGTCGAGATTTTTATTCCAATTGCATTCGGCTAATTCACTATTTTTTTTCAAAGGATTCTTTATTCGTACATTAGATAGTGTTGTGGACACAGGATAGGTCCGGAAGAAAAACACGAACTCGGGTGATTAGTGAAACATATATATTTAATGAGAGAACAAATATAAAGTCAGTCGGACTGCCAAGTATTACACCGGGGTGACTCATCTCAACTCAACTGCGAGAGGCATATTCTCCCGGTATTCATAATAATAGGAAAAGTTCATTACAGTCCAAAAAGCGTAGGTCCCATAATAGATAGATAGATAGATAGATAGATAGATAGTGTTGTGAACTCAGAATAGATCCGGAAGAAAACTCGAACTCTGAAAATAGTGAAACAAATATATTAAACGGAAAACAAATAAAAGTGTGTTACACGTCAGTCTGACTGCACAGTATTAGACCGGAGTTACTCATCCCAACTCAACTTTGAGAGGCATATTCTCCTGGTATTCATAATAATAAAAAAGTTCATTATAGTCCAAAAAGGGTAGGTCCTATACGAGTTTTCTATATTTTATTCCAAGCTGTGTTGTAGAGAAGTAGTTGCAATGTCATATATAACGCTGGATTTGGACAAACCAAGAGGAACACGTACACAGAAAAATATAATCTTTTCTTTGTTTTTTTCAATCATTTCACCCCAAGCAAGGCATTCCACTGCCACTATTGCGCTTGGGGCTACATAGGGGGAGATAAATAGGAAGAGTGGTTAGATATAGGAAATGTCAGAAGCGGGTGATAGATAGTTGGGTGGGTGCGAAGGGTGTTTGAAAGAATGGAAGTTAGTTTGTTAGGAGGTGTCTATTGACCTTACATTTAAACTCCTGGAGATTGTAGCCGTCGGGGAAGCAGTCATATGGAAGAGAATTCCACAGTCGGGAACTGCGAGAAAAGAAACTGTTGAAGTAGAAGTTGCGGTTGCATTTTATCGGTTTCACTGTAAAAGGGTGAAATCTAGTTGCTAATCTAGTATCTCGTGCAAATTCGAACCTAGGGGGCACCAGTGATCTAAGTTCATCGGAGCAGAAGCCGTGAAATTATTTATAGAAGAGACACAGGGAAGACACGTCGCGCCGGTGAGAGAGAGAGACTGCAGGCGGTCTGCCAAGTCGGTATCGATCACATTACAGACCCTCCGCTGTACCTTGTCTAGAAGCCCAAGGAGAATAGCCGGGTCACCCGACCAGATATGGCAACAGTATTTATTTTTATTCTTCGTCAGTGACGCTTGTTTGCAGCAGGAAACCAACTGGAGAGAGGTCGCACCTACAAAGGAGCCAACGGGAGTCGATAGACAGTATCTCTCTCTCTCTCTCTCTCTCTCTCTCTCTCTCTCTCTCTCTCTCTCTCTCTCTCTCTTCAGCTAAAATTCTAGACAGTATATAGTCTTAAAACTCCCACGCATTTTTTTCTTTTTCGAGTTGATGATTTGTTGACTCTCTAAGACCGGATGTAATTGTCAATCACACCCGGCGGTTCATTTCTTTTTAAACTGGTTGTCGCTTTTTTTGCACTTTGTTCACATCGTCTCCGGCCGGATATATCTGTTAACTACCCTTGTCCTTTTTTACCTTACCTACGGCTGGATGTAATTATTTTCTGTCGTTCAAGGTAATATATTACAGTAATTCAAAGCCGTGTTTTATGGAATTAATATTAATAGCTTGTTAGAGTGCCTTCAAAACACATCTAACAATTTCCACCTTGTTTCAAACCAAGTGCAATTAATGTTTGGCTTAAACTACCTAATAAAAGGTGCTTCTATTTTCTTTAAACGTCTTTTACAATTTGATGTTTTTTAGAATGGCAGTGTTATTTACAAGGATTTTCTGCTGGTAGTGGAGTGTGTATGAGTGTTTAAGTGCTTCCTTACCGAAAAAAGATCATTCAAATGTTTTTTCAGTCTTTATTTAATGAGGCTGTTATGCGTTCCCTTTATGTACTTTAAAAATTTGTACGTTATTACAATAAACACAGTTTTGTATGGGGCAAAATTATTACAAGGCGCACAGTATTGCATTAGTGATCAAAACTTTGGTTTTCATAGGAGCATTGTTATTGGTAATTACAAATTTGATTGTTACCGTTTTTCTTTAATATACAATAAGCTTTGCACATTTGCCAAAGTCAACGGGCGAAATTTAGTGTTTAATGATGCGTCGATTGGTGAAATCGTCTTGCTTATAATTTTATGCATCTGATTTCAGAAAAATATTAACGCTTCGTTTTTCTGTTTTTTAGTGTCGTTGCCGTTGGAATATCTTATTTAGTTATCGATAATGTAGCAAAAATGTGATCTACAGAAGGATACTGAGGATAAAATGGACCGAACATGTGAGCAAGAACGAGGTTTTGGAAAGAATGGAAATGAAAAGAACCTTATACTTAACATCAGGAAGAGACGTTTCTAAGACACGTAACGAGGAAGGAGATCTTGGAGAATCAGATACTCACAAGGCGAGAAAGAGAGGCAGAAATATGTGAGGAAGATAAAGGTTAACCCTAGACTTGAACCGGTTAAGATTGTAGTGATCGTGAAAACATCTTCATGGAAGTCAAATCTACGGAGCAGTGATTCGCGACAAAAGCTTTTCGAGTGGAACTTACTTATCACCTATGGAATATGGAAGGAAAGCGGGTGATCCGCTACAATACGTATAGCATGTCGTGTCCTGACCGTGAAGCTTAGAACTGGGGGAGCTAAGGAATCCTGAATCCTTGACATTGTTCCGTTGCTGTTCAGAGACCACGTTCGTTGAGAGGGCGCAGTTCCTTTCCAGTCCAATGCTTACGGCCTAAAAACTGCCCTTCGGCCTAACCGTTACTCACGATTTCAACTGCCTGATCGACTCAGTCGATTAAAAACTTAATTGAACGATTAAACGTTATTGCTTTACTCGCCCGCGGTCGATTATAAATCTCGCAATAGAAAAGGAGATCTGATTTTTTACAACCCAAATGTATGCCATTGAAGCTTCACAAGTTACTTAGAATGACCTATAATGACATTATTGAACTCTTGGCTTTTATCGTCCCGGTTTGTGTAAACATTCGTTTAATTACCACTTCTAGAGTAGAGGCAAATATCTCTGCCGCCCAAATTAAAGCTCACTTAGCAAAGTATTAACCTATATTTACTCCACCCTAACGAAAAGTAAAAACGAACAATTGAAAGAAAGAAAAAATACACATATTTCTTTCCACTGAAAAACAAATTATACAAGTAATTTTTTTAATAGAAAATCGTTGAGAATTTAGGAACCGCCACTCAATTGTCAAAAAGCCCCAGCATATCATGATGTTAAAAGGGCTCAAACTTAATAAAATCAAAGTTTCATCATCAAAATGTTTATGCTATTATTAAGAGGAAATATCAAATTTTGTTGTTATTATTTAAAAAAAAAATCCTTTCTAACACGTTCGAAATTTTAATTAAATATCGTTTTTTGTTTTCCGTCAGCGAGTCACGCAATCTTTACGTAAGGCGACTATTAAGAAAATGGAGTCGGTCGAATAAATTGATCTTGGGGCGAGTATATTTTTCCCTCGCTTTCGACCGCCGGTCGAGTGATTTCTTTTTCAAATCTCAAAGGCTGCTCACGAATAAAGAACAAAAGAATTTCTAACAGTCAACCAGATTTTATTCTTGGCTTGTAACCTAATGCTATAACCATATACGATATCAAGAATTTTTTCTTACGCAGGAAGTATAATTGTTATATTACTGTAGTTTGCTTAAATACACACAAGACAGTACACAGTCGCGCGTAGATCTAATGATTATTTGTCTAGACGTCTTTTGGTAGAAGGTCATTTTTTTAGATTACCATATGATAAGGGCCTTTATTTATTTGCTACGTCCATACTTTTATTATTCTCGCTCCTTGATAATGTTTTTTTTTCTTTATCTTTTCACACTCAGTAACTCCTTTTGTCATAATGATTTCACTGTCTTGCTTGGAATGAGGAAATGATTTAAACATTAAAAAAATAATAATAATAATAAACAAATTCAAATTACGATTCTCCTTTACAGAAGTGATTCTATTTAGTTCGAGATTTTTACAGAAGTGATTCTATTTAGTTCGAGATTTTTACAGAAATGATTCTATTTAGTTCGAGATTTTTACAGAAATGATTCTATTTAGTTCGAGATTTTTACAGAAATGATTCTATTTAGTTCGAGATTTTTACAGAAATGATTCTATTTAGTTCGAGATTTTTACAGAAATGATTCTATTTAGTTCGAGATTTTTACAGAAATGATTCTATTTAGTTCGAGATTTTTACAGAAATGATTCTATTTAGTTCGAGATTTTTACAGAAATGATTGTATTTAGTTCAAGATTTTTACAGAAATAATTGCGTTAATACAAAAATAAAGAGAAGAGGGGAAAATAAAAATCCAACACACCACAACAAAAAAAAACGCAACTATTTCAAAAGAATTTGGAGTTAGAAAAAAAATGATAGCTGCTTTTCGATGTGATGCGCATTGAACCCACGCCCAGTCACCCCTCCTCCACCAAAATTTAATTTTTTTTTTTGGTGGGGGTGTTGGTTTCTTATTTTCTCCTTTTTTCTTTATTTTTGTATTAACGCAGCCTTTTCTGCAAAAATCTTAAATGAAATAGTTGAATTTCTAAGCTCACCTTAGATGTGGCACATGACCGAAAATATGGGGTACCAAGTGGGGATCGAACTCACTACTCAGTCGTAATGGTTCTAATTAGACAAGCTTGCTAACCATTACGCAACACCGAGGTGCTCACGCAGCTTAGATGTGGCACAAGACCGAAAATATGGGACACCCAGTAAGGATCGAACTCACTACTCAATTGAAATGATTCTATCGAGACAAGCTTGCTAACCATTACATCACTTCGAGGTTCCCGATCTTAAGTGAAATAGCGTCAATTTTGGGAGGGAGCATCGCAATTTAAATTTTTTTTTATGATTTTATTTTGTTTATTTAGTTTTGTATTTTTTAAATTATTTCCTCGTCCCAAACAAGGCAGTAAAGTCACTAAGACACTAGGAGTTACTGAGTATGAAAACATAAGAAAAGAAATTATTAAGGAGCCAGAACAATAAAAGAGACATTGCAAATAAAAGAATATTATCACATTATCGATAATGAATACCGCTGCCATATCTGGTCCTGTGCTCCTGCTATCCACCTAGGATTCCTTGACAAAATCCAACGGAGAATCTGTAATGTGATCAATCCCGACTTATCATCCGACCGTGCATTGAATACTCCTGCCATATCTGGTCTGTTGCTCCTACTATCCACCTAGGGGTCCTTGACAAAATCCAACGGAGAATCTGTAATGTGATCGATCCTAACTTAGCAGCTCAGATACAGTCACTTTCTAACCGGTGCAATGTGGCGTCCCTGTGTCTCTTCTAAACGGTTTCTGCTCCGATGAATTTAGCTCACTGGTCCACGCTATATATGAATTTACTCGAGCCACAAGACAAGTAACTAGGACCAACCTTTTACTTTGAAACCAATAAAATGTAAACGCAAATTCTACTCCAACAGCTTCTTTTCTCGCACTTCCCGTCCGTGGAATTCTCTTCCGTTTACTTGCTTCGCCGACAGCTACAATCTGCAAGAATTTAAATGTAAAGTCAATAAGTCAATAGTCATCTTCTATTTCACTAACCTGCATCCTTTCTCTCTCTCTCATGCTCCTTTCTCCGTCCACTCCACTCTCATGAGTATTCTCGTCCTTCCCTTACCCACTTCCTGACACCCTCTATAACCTGTCACTCTTTCTCATAACTATCCTCCTATGTAACCCCCTGCAAAACAGTGGCAGTGAAATGCCTTGCTTGGAGCGATATTATTATTATTATTATTATATATATATATATATATATATATATATATATATATATATATATATAAATGACCTTCAACAAAAAGACGTCTAGAAAAATAGTCACAAGCTCTCAACGCGAATGTGTAGTTTCCTGTGTCTTCAAGCAAACTACAGAAATTCAATATTTGTATAATAATTTTTCTTCCTGTTAAAGTAGATGGTTTTATAAAGAATTTGTAATTTGCAATAAGTGCTGTATAAGAAAGCTTTATCAAAGTAGTAAGCGTCGGTTTCTTGTAAACAGAAACCATATTAGTTAGTCGATGCCATTTTAGGTTGCAAAAACCATTTTAGTCTTTTATCTGTTCTGATTTTTTTTTCATATTCATTTTTGTGTTCACTGATCTTCATTTTGATGGATAATTCGTGGACGATGATCGATGGTTATCCAAATGTATTTATTTCGTTTCATTCTTCATAGCATTCATGCTAAAATAAGAGGATTTTCCCTTTTTGAAGTTTGATATCTGTTTACTTTCAGTAGTTAGGGACATCAAGACAATAGCCAAGTTTATTAAAGCGTTGATTCGGAAATTTCAAAGTCCAACTGAAGTCTTTTCTCTTTCAAGCGGGAATAATCCCTAATACCTAGGAAATAGAAGCCGCCAATCGTCCATCCTGGTAAAGAACAATTCATTTCGATTGTCCCAATTTCGTAGAGAGAAGAAAGATTGAAAAGGAAGTAAAAAAGAAGCAATACAAGACCCGGGATTTCTAGGTAAGACCATCGCACGTCTTACCGTACGATCAGTGACCGGAACTGTTCTATTCTCGACTCTGCCTCCTGAACTATGTCCTATTCAAGGATCATGTAGGTACAGAACTAACCAAATTTGGATAGGAGTTGGTGCCGGAAATGGTGACGTGTATTTGGTGATATATTAACTATGAGTTCAATTCCTGGTCCAGAGGAAATAGTGATGGAAAGAAAGGGTTCGGTTCAAAGTTACCAGCACTTGAAGAGGGTCAAAGCGTACAACGGACTAAACGTCGTAAATATGTCAATAAAGATGAGGACAACAGTCCGAATTGTGTAAATAATTAAGGATATTATGTTGGAAAATAATTATTTCTTGTGGGAAAGAGAAACGATTTTCAACATCAGGCTGCGAATCTGTGGACACTCATTGAACAATGCAGTAGAATAGATCTAATCGCATCATAAGATTTTTAATTTTAAATACATTAATTATAATAATTGTATTTATGCCTAAAGATTTTGTTTTGATGTGTCTTCACAAAATCTTCATGGAAAAGATAGCAGATTTAAGTAGATCTTTTTATTCCTCGCTGACAGTTCCAAAGTTGTATGGAATTGGCTTGAACACGTTTTCAAGATAATATCTTATCGCACAAAGAAATTTACGCTTTACGGATTATTGCTTGCTTTCCTGGGAGCTTCTTCTTCTTTCTTCTATGTTCTCTGTCCATTCAAGACATAGGCGATCATGGCTTTCCACATCTCCCTATCCCTGGTGGCTCTTAGCACGATTTCTCCTGTTACACCACGCAACCCTCATTCCGTTATCCACCTGATCAGGTCCTTCAAATATGTTACCCGCTGCTTTTCCCTGTTTCTTTTTCCCTCTATCTGGCCTGTTAGTATCAGGTTCTTCAAGCCCTCCTTCCTCATTGCATGTCCCAGGAACTTTAGCTGTTTTTCCTGATGCTCAGTATTAATTTCCTTTTCCTTTCCATCCTTTCCAAAACCTCATCATTGCTCACATGCTCGATCCATGATATTCGCAGCATCCTTCTGTAGGACCACATTTCAGTTGCTTCAAGTTTTTCCTTCATCTTCGATGATATTGTCCAGTATTCACTGCCATATTGAAGAACAGACATCGCATATCAATCCAGTACTGGCCTCTTTGTTTCTAGTGAAATTGTCTTGTTTCTTAATACTTTACTCAACTTCTGGAGTGCTTTTTTCGCCATGCCGATTCGCCTTTGGATCTCTGTGTCGCATTTTCCGTCTTCTGTTAGAACACTTTGTAAAAATCTTGAGTGAAATAAAGTCACTTCTGTGAAAGAGCAATTTTTTTAATCATTTTACCCCAAGCAAGGCGGTACTGCCACTGATTCGCAGGGGGCTACATAAAAGTAACAGTTTATTCAGGAGGAAAGTAAAGAGAAAGACGAACCAGTTACAGGGGGTATCAGACAAAGGGCAAGAGACGGATGGGAACACAGGTTTGAAGATAGTTGAGAAGATAGAGAGAAAGGAAAGGAACAAGATATACGGGGTGGTGTAGAAAGGACTAGAGTCGTTGATAAGAGATGGGAATTGACATTGCATTTAAATTCCTAGAGGTTGTAGCAGTCAGGAAAACAAATATATGGAAGGAAGTTCCACAGGCGGGAATTGCGAGAAAAGAAACTGAGGTGTACAATTGTCGGCTGCATTTGGTTGATCTAACTGTAAATGGGTGGGACCTTGTTGCCAGTCTGGTTGCACGAGTAAATTCTTGTGGTGGGAGCACCAGTGATTTAAGTTCGTCGGAGCTGAAGCCATGTAAATATTTATAGAAGATACAGAGAAAAAAGCAAAGGTTGTTACACGAATTAGCTTCGTTGCAGCAGCTCGGTGTTCGTTGTTCACTAAGTATTGAAGAAATCAGTGACGACCTCACGCAGGCGTGAAATTCGTTTTCAGTTTTCCTTTTTGTTTTTTGTGTTTTAAAATAATTTTCCCATCCCAAGCAAGGCATTAAAGTCACAAGACACAAGAATTAGTAAGTGTGAAAAATAAAAGAAAAAGTATAATTAATGAGCGAGAACAATAACAGAAGAGTAAACAGGAATTGCATTTACATTTTTTAAGAATAATATTGGTTGGTAAGCATGGAATCAGAAGAGAGTTTCACAAGCGAGAAGTGCGAGAAAAGAAAATGTTAGCATAGAATTTACGGTTGCATCTTGCCAATTGATGAGATCTTGCTGCCAAAATATTCAGTCAGTTAAGTGCCATACGTGATACACGCTTGGGCGATCATGTCTCGTAAGAGACATGACTGACTGGACAGAAGATTATCCCGCAGTAGGTTGCCATTGCTTTCTGCGGTAGACTGGTTGCTGACCAAGGCTATAGAACCCAATCTGTCCTGCTATTTAACCCATAACTGGAAGGAATAGACGGATTAATACCTTTCCCAAGGGTATTTGCGCGTAAGTGAATACAATGGATTCAGCTGGAATTCGAACTCGGCTTTCCGATTTCTCGTTCCGAGCCGATATCCACTGTACCACAACGCACATACACGCTTAAATTCATAAAGTCTAAGTATCATCGAGCAATGTTCATCCGAAAAATTTACATTACTACTGTAGGAAAGTGACTGAAACCTAGATGCCAGGTCAGGACCAATAGTGTTACTGATTCTTCTTTAGATTTTATCAAGTATCTCTAAATATAGAACAAGAGCACCGGACTATACGAGGAAATAATATATTCAAAACATGGATGAATGATAATTTATAAATATTTAGGATAGATTCTGGTGAGAAACAATGTCCATCTCAGTAAAACAAACTCCTTTAGGTACAGATTTAGCAATGGTTCCTTATAATCTTTCCACTTCATGCCAGCCGATAAAGTAAGAATGAGAAAGCGCAACACGCCACTCTTCTCGTGATTACTATCAGCCATGCTGATGGGAGGCAGGAATAAGTCTTTCTGGTGATCTTTAGACAAAAGTTTAGTTTTAGAGGAGTTAAAACTAAAAAGCCATTTCTTGTCTCGATTAACAAAGGACTGTATGTCATTTTGAGACCAGCTACCAATTTTACTTGATAGAACAGACTTACTATCGAGGCAAGAGTAAATGGTTTTAACATCAGCATAGATATCAAGTTGTGAATTGATGTCATCCTGATTATCATTAATTGAATTTTTTTATAAAAATTAGTAAAGTAACAATTTTCCTTCGATAATTAATTATGAGTATTGCATCAATGTTCTAAAATGTCTGTAACTGTAAATCTTTTAAATTATCTAAGCTGCAATTTTTGGAAGAAAAACAATATTTTAAAACAAGTAAATCGTAAATTTTATAGAAATTCAAAATATAAAATTACATTAAATCCCGTGTACCACATATTTTTGAAATCGGCATCGCGTTCTTACATTGATATTGTAAACTAGTAAAGGTTAAACCACAAGAAATCCATAACTGTCAACTTTCATAACGGAAAAATACATTAAATGATAATCTTAGATAAGATTAAAAGTACTTGAGATAATAAAACTAATGAAAACACCTACAGTGCCTTTCTTGCTGTTTTAACCACCATCCCAAGAAACTTATTCGTGACTACGAGAAGATTGTAATAAAAACACTAGACATAATATGTCTAAATTATTTAATCAAACACGCCACACACACAAAAACACACATAGATCTTTTTGGATTACCATCTCCGTTTACGGATTTGGCATAAATACATACATATATATATATATATATATATATATATATATATATATATATATATACCTTATAGGTATTAAGGTCAGCACTTGCCATACTGATGATCTGTGATACAGCGAAACAGGCTTGTATGTGGATGACTAATATATATATATATATATATATATACTAAAAAGAATGGCGTTTAAAATATAGGCGGTAATATATAATTTACATAAAATTTAAACGCAATCTGTCCTCTTAAATTCTGTTTTTTCATTGTGCTCTCTCCTTAAAAATCTTTTGCTTATATTCTTTCAAACTTAGTAACCCTTTTCGTCTTAGTGGCTCTGTTGCCTTGATTAGGTTGAAATGATTAAAAAAAAACAAATTTCAAATTAATGTTTATAAAAAAACTTCATCAGTGTTATCTATTTTTAATTATTTTTTTAAACTTCAATGTTTCGTTTCTTATTTTATTAAGCATAAAATAATTTTTGAGGGCTTCTCAGAAATATCAATGTATTGATATTTAACTTAAAAATACAATAAATGTGATCTTGAATTCTATAAATAACGTTTTTAAGAAATACAGTAAATATTTTAAAAATATATTAACTTTAGTTCTGCCAATAATAGTTAAAATGTTATTTTCAACAGCGTTCGTAGTAACCATTGTTGTTGTCCGACATTTTACATTATGGGAAATTAGTCGAAATAAACCGAAAATATTTTCTTGTTATTATCTAAATAAGTGGAAAAGAATCGGTTTAATTAGATTTAATAAAACTCCCCCGAATAATTTAACTCCAAACAAAATCATAATAAAGTACAAAAAAAGATTAATTTCATTCATCTATTTTCCCCACGTCAGAATGGACTACTCTGTAATCTTGCCAATGTCCTATAAAGGAGTGGTACGTGGGACGGAATCTTTAATTCGTAATTTCTATAAGCAAGACACTCACAGAGCGTTGAGGATATATATATATATATATATAGGAAAGAATATTAAAAAGTTTTGAATTTAATAATGTACTTTTTTTTAACAGTATTTGTTTATTTTTATTATATTTTATATTTCAGACCGCCCTCGGTCCTTCATCAGAAACGAGTATGATATATAAATATATGATATGATATATATATATATCATCTGATATGATATATATATATCATCTGCATATAGGCCTATGATATATATATATATCATCTGCATATAGGCCTATGATATATATATATATCATCTGCATATAGGCCTATGATATATATATATATCATCTGCATATAGGCCTATGATATATATATATATATCATCTGCATATAGGCCTATGATATATATATATATATATATATATATATCATCTGCATATAGGCCTATGATATATATATATATCATCTGCATATAGGCCTATGATATATATATATATATCATCTGCATATAGGCCTATGATATATATATATATATATCATCTGCATATAGGCCTATGATATATATATATATATCATCTGCATATAGGCCTATTTCGTTATATCACAACTCATCAGTGCGACTAGAATAACCGTTCGCTTCAAGCCGAGACTGAAATCCGACTGATTTCTCGCTGGTCAGAGATACACTCACCAAGCTTTTGGCGCACGGCAGAGAAAGGCAGATTTCATAGCCCGTGATGTTTTTGCAGAATGTAAATACGCCAGCAATCAAGAGAATTCAGTCCAACCGAGAACGATACCCGGAGAACATAGCATAGAGACTTAAATGGCTACTGTTTATGAAATTTCTTTTTCTCCACAGTGCTCAATCGGCTAGCATATATACAATGGAACCTGCCGTATTCGACCATCTTCGTCAGTGACCATCTGTTGTTAACGACCGTTTTTCTATGCACGGACGATTTGCTAATGTTAATTGACACTTAGTGAGCGACCACCTCCAGAATGCGACCAGCGATTAACATCAACGAGTGAAAATCACTGACCAAGCGACCACTTTAAAAAAGAAATAATCTATTTTGGTCGTACACTGCGAACTTCTAAATTAGGAGAAATTAATGAGTAATCTATTTCATTTTGCTTTTATCTAAGCCAGGAGCACTTCCTCATTGTCTTTTTTTTTTTTTTTTTTTTTTTTGTAGTATTGTATCAACCTGTTATTTCTTGTTGAAATGTACATTACCTGAGTTCACCTCACAGTCAAACATGGGCTGTTTTGTACAACATGTATTGCATTTGGCATGCTCAAGGCATTTATCGCAGTCTCTGTACTGACTTGGATAAATTCAGGGATTGGGAAAATCACAATTATGACCCTTTCTCAAATGTTTATCTTTCGTTCCTTTATGTTTTTGTGTATCTATCTACTCTATTTCTATCTGGGTATATCTATCTCTTTCTCTCTGTTTCTCTACCCCCACCCATGGTCGCTGTCAGTTTTTTGTATGTTTTTTCCATGTATTATCGCAGATTCTCTTTTGCTATCACTCACTTCTAAGAAAAAAACTGAAGTCGTATACTTCGCGAATTTTTCCAACTTGCATATTCTATAAGAAATGGCCAGTACTAATACAGGTACGTAAAGGAAAGCAATAACTGACTTTTTTTAAAGTCCACTTAATGAATATCTTTTGTGAATAAATATTTTGGTCTTTTGTTGACCGTTGTAAATACGTTTTTTAACATTTTTAAATGAATAAATAAATGCTGAATAAATTTCTTTAAAATTCGGCCATTTTCTTATATTCTCATTTATTTATTACCAGATTACATGGTAAAATTCTAATATGTACATTCTGATGAGTGGAATATGCGTTACTGGCCGAAATAGGTCATGACTATGAGCCTTTAGGGAGCGACCTCCTGCCGTATGCGACCATTTTTTATGGTAGTAGGGGTTGTCGCATACGACAGGCTCCATAGCCCGGTTCACACTCCACCCACGTCTATTGAACAGGTGAAGAGGCTCATCCCTTGTTTCCTGTTTAGGATGCGGTTTCCGGTTTTCTTTTCCTTTTCCAATCTTTTCACTCCTATGTAGCCCCTGCACATCAGTGGCGTTACCGCCTTGCTCGGGGTGATATGATTAAAAAAAAATATATATATATAAAGTCTTTATATATATTTACTTGAGGCTTTAATCAATGCCGAATTAGTTAAACATCTTACTTCTTTCGGACAAACATAATGGCTTCTGTTTCAACAGATCTGCCGCCTACGTGTTAACGGCAATCATTGAATTTGTCAACCAAGAATGGTGACACCCTGGCTTTGGCTATAGTTATCCCGAGGGGGTTCGACGGGGGTGTGACATGCTGGCCTACGTAAGCTGAAGGGCTACAATGTCACGGAACGAATATTTATATGAATCTAATCTTTCCTAACAAATCTTGTAATGAAAATCGTGTTGAACGGGTATGCTTCTAGATCATATCATGTGTGGGGTGGTCTCCTTTGAATTAATCTGTTTCTGATCTTCTTCCAGTATCTCCTTTATGTCATCGGTTACCAAATTGTTTATTTCTAAAACTAAAGGCAGATCACTAAAATTGCAGAAAATGAAACCGTGAGTAGGTGCACGATTTATATTAATTTAAATATCGTGAGAATAATGAAAGTTTGAATCCTAACAAAAAATACTAGAGATCTCCAAATAAACTAAAAATTGGTGCATATCATTTCGCAACTAGATATTTATGAAGATGACACAACCTGTCTCATTAGAAAATCCAACAGACCCGACAAAGTGATCCAGACAAATGTTCTTGAAAAGGACCTCCAATCAGTGGTTAACTACCGTAAGAAATGGCGTGGAAATGTTAACTCATCTTCAAACTGGTTTCTTTTATTCTTCATAGAGAAGCTTTTCTGTCTGTCATCAGCATGACTGATGCTAAACTGCAGGGGAGTAACACGCTTGGCATCACGTCTGCCACGGACATGAAGTAGAGGGACTAGACCGAAAAAAACAGCTACATCTTCTGCTAGGAAAGTTGGTTCACTGTGTTGTGCTAGAAATTTTCTTTCTAGACAGAATCCATCTTGCACATTCGTGTTCTTACATTGATACTGTAAACTCGAAAAGGTAAAACCACAAATTAACCATAACTGCCAACTTTCAGAACGGACAACTAAATTAAATGATAATCTGAGATAAGATTAAAAGTACTTGCGATAATAAGACTAATGAAAATACCTACAGCTCCTTTCTTGGTGTTTTAACCACCATACCAAGAAACTTATTTGTAACTACGAGAAGACTGTAATAAAAAAACACTAGACATTATATGTCTAAGTTATTTAATCGAACACGCCACACACACACACACACACATAGATCTTTTTTTATTACTATCTCCGTTTACGGATTTGACATCAATATATATATATATATATATGTGTGTGTGTGTGTGTGTGTGTGTGTGTGTGTGTGTGTGTGTGTGTGTGTGTGTGTGTGAACTAATGGCGTTTAAAATATAGACGGTAATACATAATTTACATAACATTTAAATGCAATTCGTGCTCTTAAAATTTGTTTTTTGCATAGTTCTCTCTCCTTAAAAATATTTTTCTTATATTCTTTTAAACTTAGTAACCCTTTTCATGTTAGTGACTCTGTTGCCTTGCTTCGATTGAAATGATTTTAAAAAATAACAAATTTCAAATTAATGTTTAATAACAATTTCATCAGTATTATTTATTTTTAATTAATTTTTTTAAATTTCCATGTTTTATGATGAAGTGGAGGGACTAGACCAAACAAAATTGCTAGGTTTTCTGCTAGGAAAGTTGGTTCACTGTGTCGTGCTAGAAATTTGTTTTAGAGAGAATCCATCTTACACATTTATAAATCTATTATTCGTTCTGTGTTATGAATGTATGGTTGGCCACTCGTATCCAAGGATGCGTGTCTACTAGGGCGGCTAGATAATCCCTGTTTCAGACGCCTAATCAGGCGCATTTATGTCACAGAGCCCACCCGTGATTTATACTGTAACTATGCTGAGCGGACCTTAGTTACAGTTTCTGAGAGAAAGCGCGTTATCTGGCGTGAACAAAAACCTGAACAAGGCCAGGAGGCTCAAATCCTCGGTCATGATGACTCCGTGCTAGTACAACCATCGACGGCTCCCAAACAGTTATGTCTACCAAATTTCACTCACAAAGCTTGGGTCAACCCGTGGTATGGTTTTTAGAAATACTGGGATTTCATCGTCCGGATCGATAACTGTTATGGTGTCATATTAACATTGGAATGAACTCTTCCTCATTCATAAATACTAACGTGCGAGAATTCCTGGGAGGTAGTCAAGATGCAGTGTAACTTTACAGTTCGGATGGACACTTCTATCTGCTGAGTAATAACACTCTTATTTTGTACTAGCAGTATAGCCCGGCATTGCTCGGGTGTAATGAAAGCTTTAAAACTAATCCATTGTCCGATTTTAATCAAATTTCATACACTCATATACAAAGACATAAGAAACTATATTCAGAAGTTTCAAGGTTGCAGTTCTTACAATAGTGCAGAAAATCGATAATATATATATATAAATATAAATCAATACCAGGAAATCAAAATTTGATTTACATCCATTCATTTTTCTTTCAGTCTACGGTTTCGCTTTAACTGGAAACAACTATTGCTTTTTAGTCTTTCGTGTCAGCGTCCAAAGAGTCTGAACTCCAGGACCATGGATTAGATTTAAAACTTCATTACACCCGAGCAACGCCGGGCTATACTGTTAGCATATATATATATATATATATATATATATATATATATATACACTAGGTGCGATTGGTAAACTGTCGCAATTATTTTATTATTTCAAATATTTTTTAAGCTGAGTCTGAGCTCCAGGACCATGGATTAGTTTTCAAGCTCTCATTACACCCGAGCAACGCCGGGCTATACTGCTAGTATATATATATATATATATATATATATATATATATATATATATATATACACTAGGTGCGATTGGTAAACTGTTGCAATTATTTTATGATTTCAAATATTCTTTAAGCTGAGTCTGAGCTCCAGGACCATGGATTAGTTTTAAAGCTCTCATTACACCCGAGAAACGCCGGGTTATACTGCTAGTATATAAATATATATATATATACACTAGGTGCGATTGGTAAACTGTCGCAATTATTTTATTATTTCAAATATTCTTTAAGCTGAGTCTGAGCTCCAGGACCATGGATTAGTTTTAAAGCTTTCATTACACCCGAGCAACGCCGGGCTATACTGCTAGTAAAGGATATATGGAAAGGAAATGTAGCTGTTTCGAGTTTTTTCTTTATCTTTGAGGAGATAGGTAGTTCATATTAGGCTGTCTGTTTTACTGACAGTCATACATTCATATTTTTTCAATTAATAGACAGCCCGTTCTTCTCGCTCTACGTTATAGCCATATCTGAACGTTCTTTCGTCTTTTTTTTTTTTTTTTTTTTTTTTTTTTTTTTTTTTTAGTTTGCCACCAACACAATGACATCTATATATCAAAATATCTAGCTTTTTATTAGGTGGGAGTGCTTTGAAAACAGCAGTTTAAGCATATGGATTATCGTATACTCGACTTCTCACTTCTGCTAATATGGAACCTTTCAAAAACTAATGGCATCAGACAGTAGCTTCTGTTTTTTCTAAAACACGAAGGAAAGTGATAAAAATGAGAGTACGTCAAATGAACTTCGAAGCCAAAGATATAATTCACTGCTGGAATTGACACTTATAGCCGTATGTTCTATGCTAATAGTTTCTTCATCTGCACTTCTCGCAACTTCTGACTTCATGCCTTTCTGTCAACTGTTCAGTTAAGTGCCATACGTAATACCCGCTTGGACCATCATGTCTCGAAAGAGACTTGTCTGATTGGGCAGAAGATTTTCTATATAGTTTAAGGGAGAAGAGACGGATTGTATTAATAATTAGTAATTATTGGGGAATCATTTTATTACTTCATAACAATAGAAAACCGATCCCCCACTTTATCTCCAGCAGAAGCTTTACTTATGTTTCCAAATATTATCTTCATTCAGTCAGTTCAGTGCCATACATGATACACGCTTGGGCCATCATGTCTCAAAAGAGACATGACTAACTGGGCAGAAGATTTTCTATCCTGCTATATAAAGTATAGTATATTCCCCTATCTTTCTTTGTCTCTATCGCTTCTGTGAGTATTAGGTTCTTCAAGCTCTCCTTCTTCATGCAGTCCGTTAAGCGCCATACGTGATACACGCTTGGTCGACCATGTCACTCTTTCGAGACATGACTGACTGGGCAGAAGATTATCCTGCTGTAGGTTGCCATTGCTTTCTGCGGTAGACTGGTTGCCAGCCAAGGCTATAGAACAACAATCTGTCTTGTTATTTGACTCATAAATAGAGGGGGAAATGATGTATTATATTACGAAGTAGTAATTAGTGGGGGATCAGTTTATTACTTCAAAGCATTAGAAAATGATCCTCCACTTTATGCCCAGTAGAAGCCTTAATCATGTTTCAAATTATGATAGTCAGTAAGTTAAGTGCCATACGTGATACACGCTTTGGGCGATCATGTCTCAAAAGAAACATGACTGAATGGGCGGAAGATTATCCCGCAGTAGGTTGCCATTGCTTTCTGCGGTAGACTGGTTACCAACCAAGGCTAGAGAACCTATCCTGTTATTTAACCTGGAAGGAAGAGTCGGATTAATACCTTTCTCAAGGGTAATTGCGCGTAAGTGAATGCATGAAATTCAACTGGGATTCGAACTCGCCTCCTCAATCCCTCGTTCCGAGCTGTCATCCACTGCACCACAACGCACATCCACAACTACAACCATCTAAAAGTTTAATGCAAAGCCAATCGACATTGTCTGTCCATTGAATCTTGATAGACGTCTGCGTTACCTCATTATGAGTAATCCCGGAAATCCTAGTGACTTTTTATTGCCTTATTTTAGGTGAAAAGATTTTTAAAGGTAATATGAACGCATAAACAGCTTCAAAAAATTACAAATTAACCTTGAGGTCCGATTTCGTAAGCTGGCATCAGATCAGGAAAATAACTTTTTGATTGGTTGGTTCATTTGACCAGCATATCAACCTTCATTGGGTCATTTAATGCTGAAAATCATTTTGATTTGTTTTATTTAATTTATCTGTTTTGCAAGATTCATTGGGATTTGTTTTTAAGGGCAGGGTCCCCAAGTCCTACCCTTGTTATTTAACCCATAACTGGAGGGAAGGAACGGATTAATACCTTTCCCAAGAGTACCAGTGCTCAAGTGAATGCAGGGTATTCAACTGGAATTCGAACTCGGCTCACCGATTTCTCTTTCCGAGTCGATATCCACCGCACCACAACTCACATCCGTCCATAAACGCTTACAGCACCTGGTATTCCCAAGCGGTCACTCATCTAAGTACTGACGAGGCTCAACGTTGCTTGACTTCTGTGCGAGAACCGGTGTATTCAACGTGATAGGCCGTAAACAATTTTTGATATTTTGATGCTAATACTAATATTATGATACAAATTATGTTATTAATATTATGATACAAAATATATCACTGTGTCGTTCAAGAGAATTTTTCTCGTCAGAATTAATTTTACACATTCATAAATCTAACGTTCGTCCGTGTATTGAATGTTACTGTCATATCGGGTTTGATGCTTCTATATATCTCGATATTCTCAACAAAATCCAAAGAATCTGTAATCTTATCGGCCTTGACCTGGCATCTCGTCTCTGTCACTAGACTATGCCTTCTCTCGGTTTTCCTCTAAATATTAGTAGATTTTTTTCTAATAAACTCTCCTTTTTTTTGGTACCTCAGTACAATTTATCTAAGCTTGCCACTGGATTGGCTATTAGGTCTCATCCTTTTACTGTCGAATCAGCTCGGTATAACCGTATTTCTGTTATGATAATTTCTTTTCTCGAACTTCTCATCCGATTTCTTGCTTCAGTGCCACCAAAAATCTTCAAATATTTAAATGAAGCCCCAATAGGCATCTTCTGACTTTCGGAATTTTGTTCTTTAATCCAGAAGCTGAGTAAAGTACTAAGACACAGGAAATTTTCACTAGAAACAAAGAAGAGAGTGCTAGATTGCTATGTGATGTCAGTTCTTCAATACCGCAGTGAATGCTGGACAATATTATCGAAAATGAGGAAAAAGCTTGAAGCAGCGGAAATGTGGTTCTACAGAAGGATGCTGTGGGTATCATAGACCGAGCATACGAGCAATAATGAGATGTTGGAAAGAATGGCAACCAAAAGAAAATTAATACTGAGCATCAGGAAGAGACAAGTGAAGTTCCTGGGATATGCAATGAGGAAGGAGGGCTTGAAGAACTTGATACTGACAGGCCAGATAGTAGAAAAAAGAGACAGAGGAAGGCAAAGGATAACATATCTAAGGGACCTGATCAGGTGGACGACAAAACGGGGGTTGCGAGGTGTAACAGGAGAAAGCATACTAAGAGCCACCAGAGATAGGGAGACGTGGAAAACCATGATCGCCTACGTCCTAAAAGGAAAGGGCACATAGAAGAAGAACTATATCTTCTCCTTGATAAAGTTTTCTCGTTCACTTTCACTCGAAGTTACCCCTTGTGTCTTAGTGGCATTACTGCGTTGCTTACTGGGATAAAATTGTAAAGATGAATGTATCACTTTAACTATTTATCATACGTAATCATATGTAAAGGAGGTACACTAACACATAACTGATAGATAGATAGATAGATAGATAGATAGATAGATAGATAGATAGATAGATATCAACAGATTAGTAATAGATTAGATAGATATGAACAGATTAGGATAGATAGATAGATAGATTAGATAGATAGATAGATAGATAGATAGATAGATAGATAGATAGATAGATATCAACAGATTAGTATAGATAGATAGATATGAACAGATTAGGATAGATAGATAGATAGATAGATAGATAGATAGATAGATAGATAGATATCAACAGATTAGTATAGATAGATAGATAGAACAGATTAGGATAGATAGATAGATTAGATATGAACAGATTAGGATAGATAGATAGATAGATAGATAGATAGATAGATAGATAGATAGATAGATAGATAGATAGATAGATAGATAGATGTTTTTATTACACGAGGCACACACAATTAAACAGACACAAGTTTTTCTCTAAATTTAAAATATTCGTTCATTGCTTTATTACACGTTACACGTACCTGACCAATAAAATTATACCCTAAAATACTGTCTCTATGGGTTTTTGAAAAATATTTTTTAATTTTATAATTTTATTTAATTCATTCGTCTTTAATAAAACTCTGAAGGAGGTTGTTGAAATGAATCATGTTAGATTAAAGACACGTTTTCCTGCCTATTCTTTACTTATTCGATAGATAGATAGATAGATAGATAGATAGATAGATAGATAGATAGATAGATAGATAGATATGAAGGGACAATATAGATGTAATCTTAGAGATTGAGACAGAGAATAACGAACCAACAAAGAACACACACACGCACACACGCACACATATTCTAACAAATAAATAAAGTCAGATATATAGATACATACATACATATATGAACAGACTATGATAGATAGATAGATAGATAGATAGATAGATAGATAGATAGATAGATAGATAGATAGATAAGATTGAGTCATAATTGATTTCACTTTCTAGGAGATAATTGCAATGACGAATGTGTAATCCTAACTACTAATCATGAGAGCAGGCCGATTTTGGAGACTGGTATTAAACTCAATTTTAAAATCATAGATAATGACACACTATCTTTTCAAAATTGTTGCCTTTTTTAGTTGAGGAAACAAATTTAAGATTACGCTTAGGTTCCAAATTATAGCGTTACTATTTCATTGCAGTGATTAGTGAAATGCTTATAGCAGAGCCTGAAAAAATTAATTATTTACTGAATATTTGCAAATTGTATATTTACAAGATGCATGGCACTAACACATTGTTACAAAATCATTGTAAGTCCTTTATTTACCTCAAAGAGAAATTATACTGACTTTATGTAATGTTATATGGCGCGGTAATTTTAGCGTGATTTACAACGAAAGTTTAAATTTAAAACATGTCTTATAATTGGTACACAGCATTATTAGTAGCATAAGCTTTTATTATAGTTGATTATCCGTTATACTGAAGTGTATGTGTGTGGAAAGAGATTAGTTTGGTATGATTTGGCTAAGATATCCCACTATAAGAGGGGTCAGTCAGTTAAGTGCCATACGTGATACTCGCATGGGCGATCACGTCTCGAAAGAGACATGACTGACCGGGCAGAAAATTTTCTATCCTGCTATTTAAGGTATAGCTGAAGGGAGAAGAGAAGGATTGTATTAATAATTAGTAATTAGTGGGGGATCAGTTTATTACTTCATAACAATAGAAAACCGATCCCCCACTTTATGCCCAGTAGAAGCTTTACTTATGCTTCGAACTATTATCTTCATTCAGTCAGTTAAGTGCCATACGTGATGCACGCTTTGAACGATCATGTCCCGAAAGAGACATAACTGACTGGGCAGAAGATTATCCCACAGTAGGTTGCTATTGCTTTCTGTAGTAGACTGGTTGCCAGCCAAGGTTATATAACCCAATCTGTCCTATTATTTCACCCATAACTGGAGGGAAGAGACGGATTAATACCTTTCCCAGGGGTATTTGTGCGTAAGTAAATGCAAGGAATTCAACTGGAATTCGAACTCGACTCCACGGATTTGTTGTTCCGAATCGATATCTACTGCTCTACAATGCACATAAGAGGGGTACAAAACAAGAAAATAAAGTTGTATATAAAAAACATATATATATATATATATATATATATATATATATATATATATATATATATATATATATATATGTGTCAATTAAGCTTTTTTTACAAATAAAAAATGTCTTTTTTTGTTGTTACAACGTCGCTAAAATGTTCCTAGTAGTCCTTGCAAGAGTGAGTTTATGCGTGCATATGAGTGTATGTAAGTATCTATGTGCTTTTGTTGGGTAGGAGTGTTTTTTAAGTATTCGCTCAGCCTAAAGAGTTCGGTCCGGTTGTGAAGTGTAAGAAAAGGCAGACGGGTAAACTATGCGAATAAGATAGTGAGGAAGAATGATAGAGACAATAATAATAACGATCGCTTGTCGAGGGACGTGTCAATTACGCTAGCGTTTTTCACTCTGCGACCGCGTCTTCTTGTTCCGTATTTTTATTTCGTAATCTGGGGCTCCAAACAGGTCATTTAAGAATTCACTCCTGGATGTAATTCTGGCCCTTCCATTAGACGATAAACAAACTTCGCGTCGGCTCGCAAAAAGGTCTGTAATTTTTTTTTTTTTTTTTTTTGATAATTTGAATTTTTTTTTTTTTTTTTTTTTTTGTTTCCTACTGTTGGCCGAAAAACATTTCGCATCGTGGTGTGAAATTTCGCGAGTTTTGTGTGTGTTAAGCAAAGTTTGTAAATTCGAGGAAATTCGTTTTTTTTTTTCTAACAATGAGTCAGATTTTAATTTTAAATGAAGATCTTTTTTTCTTCACTACATTATCTCTGTTTTGTTTTTATTAATTCTGATCTAACAAAACTAATTCAATGAGTAGCTGTTTTTGTAATCTTTTACGATTATTTGCACCGTTTTTACTTATCAAATAGAGTAAAGATTATTGTCTATTCCCTTTGTGGCAATTGATAATTAGAATAGAGGATAATAATCCTTTCAACATATTTAATATAAAAGATATTGATTTTATTTTGATATATTTGTGAAATACTAAAATTTTGAAGTCAGTGTAAGACATGACAGAATTAAGTATTACTGTACAATTAAGTGGCATACGTGATACACGCTTTGGGCGATCATGTCTCGAAAGAGATATGACCGACTGGGCAGAAGATTTTCTATCTTGCTATTTAAAGTATAGCTGAAGGGAGAAGAGACGGTTTGTATTAATAATTAGAAATAAGTGGGGGATCTGTTTCTATTGTTATGAAGTAATAAACTGATCCCCCACTTATTACTAATGATCCCCCAATTTATGTCCAGTAGTAGCTTTACTTATGTTTCCAACTATTATATTCATTCAGTCAGTTAATACACGCTTTGGGCGAGCATGTCTCGAAACAGACATGACTGGGCAGATTATCCCGCAGTAGGTTGCTATTGCTTTCTGTAGTAGACTGGTTGCCGGCCAATGCTATAGAACCCAATCTGTTATTTAAGCCATAACTGTAGAGAAGAGACGGATTAATACATTCCCCATGGTTATTTGCGCGTAAGTGAATACGAGGGAATCAACTGGAATTCGAACTTGGCTCACCGATATTTTGTTCCTAGCCGATATCCACTGCTCCACACGCACATTCACAATTATCATAACAGAACAGAACAGAATAAGAAAAAGAAAGAAAGAAAGAAAGAAAGAAAGAAAGAAAGAAAGAAAGAAAGAAATTGGAAAACGCAATAAATTTAATTTTTAGACGCAGTACTTAACAGATCAAAACCCAGGTTGGACATCTCGTGCAAAGTTGATTTTTCAAAAATACTAAAAAAAAAATCAAACAGCCCAGGCAATCTTACGATTTGTCTCAGATTTATTTTCTCTGGATTAAAAAATAGTAATAATAGGTTGAGAGTACTTTAGTGTACATTAAAATAAATTAGCCTTTGTCAGTATTAAGCCGAATTAAGAGAGAATAAAACAAGAAAATCATGTGTACGCAAATGTGCACTACTACTCTTAACATATTCAAACGATTTTGCAGTAAACTATTATTGTGCTTTCTGATTTCAAATGAGAACAAGATTTTGGGACTGGGTTTGTCTCTTCGACCCCGCTTAACATGATCAGATGATTTTACAGCAACCTATTATGGCGGACCTGAAGGAGACTACCACCACCTTTAAATTTATTGTTTTTCAATTTTTTACTTTGTTTTAGTGCAGTCTTATTGATTTCACCCTAAACTCCCCGAATGACAAAAACTTTGGAAAGATTTCAATATATAAACAAATTTAGCGGGGGTTCAATTTTTCATACCACGTTATAGTAAATCGATCCTCCATTTTGAAACCACTCGCCGGTACGACGTTACCACCACCTGTAGATTTGCCGATTATCAATTTTTTTAAAACATTTTTCAGTGCAATCTTATCGATTAAACCTTAAACTTTTCGATTGACAAAGAAAATTTGGAAAAATTTCAATATTTAAACAATTTTGGGAGGGGGACTCAGTTTTTGATACAACCTTATAGTAAATCGATCCTGTGCAATGAACTTTTTTTGCTTGCGCATATTCAACAACTGAATCCTTTGCGAAATTTTTGAATAAAGCCATTCTTGGAGTTTCCGAGGAAAAAAGCAAAACAAGAGCAACAACTCGTCTCAAACATAATCAAAACAAAGCGACCCCAATGTCAGTGGTTCCAAAAAGGAGGATCGATTTACTATAACGTTTTATGTGAAACTGAACCCCCCTAGAATTGTTTAAATATTGAAATCTTTCCAAATTCATTTTGATAATTGGAAACTTTATGTAATAAACGATAAGACTGCGCTGCAAACAGTCCCAAAAAATGAAAAACAACAAATTTAAAGTTGGTGGTAGTCTCCTTCAGGTCCGCTCTTATTATTATACAATTTTCCTATATAGAGAAAATAAAGGAAAATATTTAGGAATTGGGTTTTTCTGTTCAACCCCACCTATCATAACTGGTTGATCTTAGCGCAGACAATTATTACCATTTTTGATCTAGAGAAAATAAAACAGAATAAGATTTTAGAACTGGGTTTGTCTATTCTACCCTGACTAGCATAGTCAGATGATCTTACATCTACCAATTAGTACCATTTTCGATCTAGAGAAAATAAATCAGAAGAACATTTTGGAACTGGATTTGTCTATTCTATCCGCCAAATATAATCACATCGTCTTGCAGTTAATCTGTTATTGCTATATTCGACTTAGTGAAAATCAGTAAACATTTTGGGTTTGTCTGCTTGACCGCCGCCTACTATAATTGTTTTGTCTTAGAACAATCAATTATTCCCATTCTTGAGTGAGTGAGTTTTGTTTAATGGCATATCAACCTCTGTGGCTTATTTAATGCCAAAATGGTGGGGGTTTAAGGTATTTTTTAAAGTTCGGTTATAGGCAGAAGGTTGATTTAGTCGGATTTTAATGAAAATTTTTGTTGCCATTCTTTTTTATTTTAGAAAACAGAAAATGTCTTCTAGTTTTGTATTCAAAAATTATTTTCTGAGAATAATTTTTTCCTTCAAAAATGTGTTATGGTAATAATTTTATCTTCAAAAATGCATTGCTGGTAATATTTTCCTTCCAAAATGCATATTTTTCTACAAAAGTCTATTTTCATGTATATATTTTTATAAAGGTGTATTTTTATACTTTCATAGTGTTTTGACCCCTGTTTGGGAGTTAACTATTTGCCCATAGCTGGAACTCTAACAGATGTTACCACTCCGGGTTGGGTGAACCTGGGAACGACAGCGATTAAGAGGTGGTTCCATGTTCCTCACAACCTCCTAAACAGAAGCCTTGTTGCCGGATGCAGTTTATCGTCAAGCCCAGAACCAACCATTTTTGACCTCAAGAAAATAAATCAGAATACGGTTTTGGAACTGGGTTTGTCTATTCTACCCCGCCTAACATAATCAGATGAACTTACAGCAACCTATTATTACCATTTTTCAATTTTGAAAAAAATAAATCAGGAGAACATTTTGGAACTGGGTTTGGAACTCCGCCGCCTGCCATAATCAGTTTATCTCAGCGCAACTTAATATTACCATTTTAATCTCGAGAAAGTAAATCAGATAAACATTTTGGAACTGGCTTTGTTTATTCTGATCTGCCATAATCTGTTATCTTACGGAAACCTATCATTATCTTTTGCAAAAACAGAATGAATAAACTAGGAAAACATTTTAAAAGTGCCTTTGTATGTTATTCAGTACCCACCATATTCTGCTTTGTTGTAAACCTGGATCTCTACAGATGCAAAATAAACTTTGTTTAATTCTTTAGCCGCAGAACATTTTATTTTCAGGTACGAGCCTTTTTGTAAGAGTTAAGAATCTATATTTATCTGCTCCAGTTAGAAAATGGTATCGCCAAACAACACCGATAGGTACCGACTTGGCAACTCGACTGCAGCCACTTTCTCACCGACGAGATGTGGCCTCCCTTTGTCTGTTCTACAAATACTTTCATGACTTCTGCTCCAACGAACTTAAGTCACTGATTGACGTGTTTTGTCATTTCCTGACTTGCTTTGGCGAGCGTCAGACTTTTTGTTTTCAATAACCCATTTGGACTAAATTTATTTCACAGAAAAGACCCCTCTTTGGTTTAGCTAAGTTTATCTTTTATTTATCTTTTCGTTTTCTTGCTTTGTTTTTTAATTTTATTTTCTAGCTTTTTGTATTTTAGTTTCGTATTTTTTTGGCGGCCATATTTGTTTTTGTTTAGGTCGGCCGTCTTGAATTTATTTTTTGTTTCTCTTTTTTTCAGTATCCGTTTGGCCTTAAGTGCCATATTTATTTTTGTTTAAAAACTTTTCCTTTAATAGTAACTTTCATTTGAATTTTTGACCAAAACAACCGTTTAATTAATTTTTTTCCACTTTTCTTTTTAACCCCTCCCCATATTTCATTTACGGAGGTTGCCTTAGGCGACTCTTCGCTTTTTGTTTGACTTTCGTATTTATTTTCTTTGTGTAGTTTGTTTCATTTTTGTAAAGTTTATTCGTTGTACAAATTTAATTAGTTGATTCCTTTTTTGTAAACTTTATTTAATCCCAGCAAGTTTATTTTTAGCCCCTCCTCCTATTTTTAACGAGAGTAGCCTTTTTAGGCAGCTCCTTTTTTCTGTTTGTGTTATTTCTTTTTATTGTAACTTGTAAAGTTTATTCATTGTTTACGTTTGTTTTCGTTTATTTTGGTAAACCTCTCTAGAGGCTTATCTTTTTGCCGTTTAAAGGCATTTTTTTAGTGTAATATTGGCCGCTAAAGGCTAGTGTTTTGGCCGTTACTGGCTAAAACTTAATCTGTATTCATTTTAAAATCCTTCGGGGTTTGTTGTTGTTATTTTAAAACCGTTTTCTTGTCTTTCTTTGTTGCTTGTTTAGTTTGTGTTTTTTTATTTATTTTCTTTATATATATTTTTTTTCCCATTTTTACTCCTGCTTTTGCCCACCCCTCCATATAAGTTTGATTGGTGGAAAAACAAAAAAAAAGTGTTCAGTGGAGTGACGAAACTTAAAAATGGCCGACACTAGTCGGTCTATAAAGAAAAAATTGGATTTCGACCCCCTTGGAAGGGGCCTCCAAGGGCCCACCGAAAAAACTGATGAGGCATTTCCCCTCTTCCGGGGAAAAGAGCATGAAAAAGACAAAGATAAGGAAATGAAATCAACAATGGCCGAGCATGGCCAGAAAAACGTTGAAGAAAAAGACAAGACAACAAAAGATGCTGAGGCCGGGGAATCGCCCTGTGGCTGGAAGTCCCCTCCGAAATGCACGATCAATCTGGCGGAGTTCTTGGAGAGAGCTAAGAGTTACGCACACCTTGTTGTAGAAGGTGGGCTCTTGGAGGATCCCCAAGAATTAAAGAAGATTGGGAAAAAAATAGTGTCAGTCTTCGTGGTGGACAAGCGTACGCGCAAAATTTGTCGCAGCACGAAAGACACAGTGTTGAAAACACTGCAGTCAAAGGGGTATAAGCCCTTAAGAATAGTTAAAGGTGCGATCTTCTACATGTGGGACATACTGCTACCCTCGCCAGAAGATTGCCTAGAATTGGCAACTGAAGAAATTATAACAAAAGACCACATTTTTAGAGCTGAATATGATGGCAAAAGAAGGACCAAGGTAGCAGTATATGAGGTTCCTCCTCAGGTCATCGGGGAGCATCTGGCTGCCTACTTTTCGCAGTTTGGCCAAATTTTAGATGCCTCCTGCGAGGACCTGACCGGGGGATGGTCTTTTGATATTATGATCAGCCGTGAAGACTTCGAGACTATCCCCAACTGTCTTGACGTAGGGGGCCTG